>JALPQI010023621.1:0-21961 GCA_025490895.1 Thaumatotibia leucotreta
CCAAGACAGCAACGATGGAAAGATATCACAACGATGCAAGTATGTCGGACGGCCCGACTGACGCTAGGCGCCCATTGATACCCGGGTCTTTGGGTGTGAAATATGCTACCGAAGACTCGTCAGGAGTGAGTCATCAGGCTCCTGTTGTAGTAAATGCCTCTGGAGACAAAAAACGCCCGCCAATACGGGCTAAACACCAAATCGGCACATGGAATGTAAGAGGCCTCGTACAGGCTGGGAAGCTTACGATTGTAGAAAGAGAGATGGCAGAGCACAATATTTCAATCCTAGGGCTCTGTGAGATTAACATGAAAGGAGCAGGACACTTCAAGACAAACTCTGGGAATACTATGTACTTCTCCGGACATGAATCACAGAGCCGGTATGGCGTAGGAATGATTATTCCTCCAAAACTTAATAACTGTGTCACCGAGTATAACACTGTAAGTGAAAGAATAATGACTATTCGCCTAAACTGTAAGCCGCTCCCACTTAACATCATACAGGTGTATGCCCCCACCGCTCAATCTTCTGAAGAAGATATTAGCTCTTTCTATGATAAGTTGCAAGAAATTGTCGACGGCATATCGAAGCGAGAACTGCTTATCGTCCAAGGCGACTGGAACGCGAAGGTCGGAGAGACTAAAGACGATGATCACATACGGCACGTTGTCGGTAAATACGGACTCGGTTGCAGGAATGAAAGAGGTGAACGTTTTATCGACTTCTGTATTGGCAACAGTCTCACGATCTGCAACACCTGCTTCCAGCACCTCAAAAGAAGATTATACACGGAAATCACCAGGAGACAACTTTCGCAATCAGATTGACTTCATCACCATAGCCCATAGATGGAGGTCGTCAATATCGAATACAAGGACGCTCCCTGGAGCTGACTGCGGAAGGGACCATCAGCTTCTGGTAGCTGACATGCACATCCGCCTAAAATCTATTGGCAAGTAAGTCAAGCCTATGAAAAGAATCACGCAACCAGAGTCAGTATTTTTCAAGGCGGAAAGCGAGAAGCATCTGGCTAAGTTTGAAAACCGTGAGGCAGATCCAGAACAGCTATGGTCTTTCTTTAAATCAAAAGTCATACGAATACTAGATTCCATGGCGAAAAAGCCCGTCGGTAGAAAAGAATGGATAACTGACCAGACATGGGAGCTAATCGTCAAGAGGAAGGAAATTAAGAACATAAACTCCCCGGCATCAAAACAAGAATACTCGAATCTCAGCAGAACTATCAAAAAACGGTGCAGAAGAGACAAAACTGCTATATAGAAAGTGTCTGCGCAGAGGTAGAAAAACACGCCGAAAAGTATCAGACCGGAGACCTTTTTAATAAAATTAGAAAACTCACAAGAGATTTCAAACCGCACTCCTGGACGATAGATGATAAGGACGGCAACCCAATCAACAACATCGAACTGGTGGTAGAACGGTGGAAAGAGTATTGCGAGGATTTGTACAAAGATCAATCAGACGTCGGCGGCAATACGTTAAGGGTGGAAGAATTAAAACCTGATATTCTCATGTCTGAAGTAAATGAGGCTATTCGAAAGCTAAAAGGAAACAAGGCTCCAGGACCGGACGGAATTAGCTCAGAAGCTTTAAAAGCACTTGATCCTGAAGGAGTAGCATTACTGCACAAAATTTGCTACATGACATGGAAGACCTGTAAATGGCCAGTTGATTGGGTACACTCATCTGTTCTCCCACTACACAAAAAAGGCTCCGTAAAGAACTGTAACAACTATAGAACCATTGCCTTAATCTCCCATGCGAGCAAAATCATGCTGCACATAACTAACAGCCGCCTCACGTCATTTTTGAACTGGCAAATTCCTCAAGAGCAGGCTGGTTTCGTTAAAGGCAAAGGCACTAGGGAACAAATTACGAATCTTAGGCTTATCGTAGAAATATGTTACGAATTTAACACTCCAGCCATGTTGTTTCGTGGATTACCAAAAGGCCTTTGACTTTGTAAGATGGTCAAACTTATGGGAAGTTCTACATAAAACCGGTGTACCGAGTCACATGGTCTGTCTGATCAGGAATCTGTACGAGTCTGGCTTTGAAACTGTTAGCGTCGGGAACCATACATCGAACCGTTTTAAATTTCAAAGAGGCGTACGGCAGGGCTGCATAATATCTCCCATTCTCTTCAACATTTACAGAGAGTACATAATACGCAAAGCGTTGGAAGGATGGGGAGGTGGAATCAAGATAGGAGGAGTTAAGATTTCAAACCTTCGCTATGCTGATGACACCACCCTGCTGGCAGCATCGGAAACGGAAATGTTCGAACTTCTTCAGCGTCTGGAGCGGGCTAGCGAAGAACTAGGCCTTAAAATAAATAAAAGTAAGACTAAAATACTGGTGGTCGAGCGGCTCGACACAATACAGCGTTCCAGTGTGTTGGATGACTATGAAACCGTGCAAAGCTTTCAATATCTCGCCTCAGTTATCACCAACAAGGGGGGCTGTGAAGTGGAAATCCGAAGATGCATCGGTATGGCCAAGTCCGCCATGACTCAACTGGACAAAATCTGGAAAGACCACAATATCCGAAGGAGCACTAAAATGTTCATAATCCGCACGCTGGTCTTTCCAATATTCCTCTACGGTTCCGAAGGTTGGACTCTAAAAGCGGCGGATAGAAAGAGGACCCAACTAGCAAAATTTCGTCATATAATCGTCGCGGAAATGTAACATATTCAGGCTTTTAGCTTATGAAATTGGTCATAAAAACGTAATAATTACGTTTATATAACGCGATTTGGGCCCATATTACTCAGCTTTTTAGCCATATAAAAGCCATTTAACTGAAACTGCCACCACTTATTAGTCATATAATAATCATCGCCGTGACCACTTTATAGCTAACTAGCTGAATAATAGCGACTTATATAGCTTTTATATGACTTTTAATCATATAAGAGCCATATAACCGTTGAGTTAGTTATTTACTGATCATATAATTGCTACTTATATGCCAAATTTGTGGAATAAAAGTGTCCAGCGAAACTAAACAGAAGACGGATTGACAACTTTCTCGTGCATATAATTTTGTTAGTGCTAGCTGGTGTAAACAAAATTAAATCACTTAATGCCGTTGAGTATGTTTTGACAGAGCTATCTAAGTAATATATGACCATGTAATAATTGGCATTATAAATTCTACCTAATGGTGAAAATGTATTGCGAATACGACTTTACTGATAAAGTATACTATATTTAGTAGTAAATAATGAACGCGCCACTTTAATTATTAGTTATTACAATATAAATTAAATAAATATTTTTAATTATTACGATGGAAACTACTATATGACATGTATACGATTAACACATCATATAACTGCTTCGTATTAGTTCTTATATAGCAAGTTTAGTGGTTTAAGCGCCATGTCACCTACAGGTAGATACGTTAATCATATAAAAGTAACAGCTGAAACCAAAAAGTTCTATAAAAACAATTATTTTTCCATTTACTCGAGCATAGGTCATATAAGATGTAATTATTCGACAAATAGTCAAGTAAGCGTCATGTAAAAGCAGGTTACTCAGCATTAATCTTATATGACTCTTTAGTCATAAAAGATGTCGAGATGCTGAATAAAACACTTTTATAAAACAACATATATAATTAGCTGTTATATGACTTCATTCACAATAGTCATATAATAGCAACTGCGTTACGTTTACTCGACTTTTTCTCACAAGTCATAAGTCAGCCATATAAGTTTTTGCTACTCGGCAAAAAAGTCATATAAGCGTTTTATAAATGTGTCTTTTTCAGCAACTTCTTATATGACTCTTAAGTCATATAAGAAAGTCGTATAAACGTGTATATGACATCTTATACGACTATTATGCTATTGCTGTATAAGTTGCCTTTATACGACCGGTACTGTGTAATTTGCGTTTATATGACTTTTATACGACATATTGCTGTATAAGCTGGCTTTATACGATAGGTACTGTGTAATTCGCGTTTATATGACTTTTATACGACTTATTAGCTGAGTAAGCTCGATGTTATATGACTGTTTTGCTAGTTGGGGATAGACGCCTTCGAGATGTGGTGCTGGCGTAGAATGCTTCGCATCCCCTGGACAGCACGTCGCACTAACGTCTCGATACTGAAAGAGCTGAAACTGGAAAAGTAACAGCGACTCTCTGCCGCATGTCTCCACCGAATATTACAGTACTTTGGCCACATAGCACGCCGAAGTGCTGATAATCTGGAGAAACTTATAATAACCGGCAGGGTGGATGGCAAGCGGCCGAGAGGTCGTAGTCCCCGACGCTGGTCCGACCAGGTGTCCGAAGAGCTGCAGATGCCGATGTCTCAGGCTCTTCATTGTGCTGAAGATCGCAGCAAATGGAGAAGCCTATTGCAACGTTTCCGTCGTAGCCACGATCCTCAGCAGTGAGGGAGCGACTTAAGGAGGAGGAGGAAACAGCGGGCTGTTGGGGTGGAGATGCGAAACAGTTTGTGCAGGACATTGGTCGCCGGCTCAGACTAAAGGGAGAGGATCCCCGCTCTGAGTCGTTTGTGGTGCAAAGGTTATCCCTGGCTATCCAGCGTGGAAATGCTGCCAGCGTTATGGGTACTTTTGTACCGGAAACGGCAAGGGACGGGGTTGTAATGTGACAAGCTGTGTATGTATATTGAATGTAAATTTAATATTAGTAATTTAATTTAAAAAAAATAATTCATGCATAAATTAAAACCAGTATAGATAAAAATACGTATAACATTAGAGTATATATAGCATAAAATAGGTATAGTGAAAAATTGTATAAACATAAAAGTTAGTACTCAAAATATATATGAAAAACAACATTATGAACATAAATAATTCTAAGTGACGATAATTATGAACAAATATTACTTCTAAATACCGATCATTATGATGATAAATTGTATAAGGAACATTTTCGGAGTTCCAATAATCTAAGTTGCAATTTTATAAGTACTTTGGCGCACCCGTTTTAATTATGCAAATGTTATCTATTCTTGATGATAACGTTAAGGTGCGTTCAAACCAAAAGAGCATTCGCTATTCTATCCCCCGTTCTACGAAATCAACCAATCACGTTTTGTGTAACGATCGAATTTCGTAGAGTGGGGGGTTAGAATATCGAATGCTCTTTTGGTTTGAACGCACCTTCACCGTTTATTTTTTTTTTCAGTGCAACCAGCAGGGTCAATACGAATGTAACTGAAGACGAATAGTCCTCTTTTTTGTAAATATATAATTTTTATCTGTAAGAAATATTTTTCATTTAAAATAAGTATATTCATTGAAAAACGTATTGAATTTCTGGCTAAGTAATTTAAAAGCGGTCATATCAATGAAACTAAGCCAACTTAATAATCCGATTTCGATGCGGTTTTTAGTTTACAACTAGTAATGTATCTTTATTCAATAAAAAAAAACTATTATATTGATATTGTACCTACGTTTTGCCTGTCATTCTTTGAAATTATTCAATGTAATACGAAACTTCAACTATTTTTATTTATTCTCATTTTTGAAATCGGCATTTTTTTTTATTATTCATAAAAGTAATATCTTTCAATTGACATACGTTTCGTCGAAATCGGACGATCTAAAAAAAATAAGGTTTTTTTTTCTATTTCGTATACGGCCTCGCATTGACTCTGTCTCCTAGAGGACGAAACTTTGATATCTTCGGAAAAAAATACTTATTTGTGTCTATATCACCGTGCAAAGCGGCTTGCTTCCATCTAAAAGTGCAGCTTTTTTTTTCATAATTTGTATGACTATACCGAAGTTTTTACACCGCAAAGGCGAAGCCGTTCGTCGGCGATTAATTTTGTTTTCGGGATCCGAAAAAACTTTAATCTCCCATTTTTCACGCTTTTATTTTTCATCTTGATAAAAAATAATTTGAAAATCACCCGCAAGTTTGACAATCGCTGCGTAAAAAATCGCAATGACAAGGAACGAAATATATATTTGTAGTATGTTCGAATGAGATGGTGACAAACGTCATCACGTTGTCTGTGATGTCGATTTAGTAATATCATGGTTAATTTTTGCGACTCCCGTTTACCATATATTTCTTCTGTAGAGCCAAGAAAATCTGATGGTATTAATTAAACATTAAGACTATCTTGTTCAATTAATTCATATCTGTTTGTCAGAATACTAAAAGAAAAATTGTAATGAATACATCTATTTCTTAACTTCAGTAATGATGGGTAATATTTCCTTAATATTTTAAAGATACAGTAAAGTGGCAATACAAAGTTGGTGTCTCCTCTCGGACGGTCTCACCTTGTTTTCTTCCGTGGTTTCAGGCAAGAATACGCGCATAAGTGATTACATGCTGACGTAGTACCCACGATATTTGGTAATCATCCAATGTCATAATGTCAACCAGCAAATAAATTAAGTTTAGTGTAATAATGACACTCATGTGATACTTGTGTAGACTGATTAATTATAAAGAAGCAATCATACGAAAATTGTTAGGTGTGCTTTAAGGGATGATAAGTTCCATAAAACTTGTTATAATGAGGGTTTTCTGAAATGACGTTCACCAGGGCGGCAGCAGGTCCAGAAACCTGTCTAAATGCTCAGAGCGCCTATAGTTTCGAGTTTAAATATTTTGTACGAGTTAATAAAATTATATAAAACATAAAACTATTTGAAAAATAAAAAAAATAAAATACCTTCTAGTTAGTTTTTCTTTAGAGCTAGGTAATTGTGTTTCTTAGCGGAACCATACGACTAAGTGGCGCCAACTAGTGGCATATACGTTTAGAAATTCCTCATTATGACATTTGACATTTTAATTAAAGAAAATATTTCGTTAACTTTGTGATTTTATTTATGACATATTTAGGATCGAAGAAGATCGTGATTTTGAGTGGGAAATAAGTTACTACTGTATTCGCTACTTAATTTGGTAAAAATATTAATTTATTATTCCCGATAGAAGCATACGATGAAGACTGGACAACACTAATAGTAATGACATTTTATCTAGTCAGATTGGTAGCATTGTTCAAGAAAATGGAGCCATTGATAGTGTTTAGTTTGTTATCCAAATTTGTCGCTAGATGTCACTATCCTTATCGCAAACTAGCTAACGGTAGTATGATTCGGCCTGTATAAAAGAAAGGTGCAAACCTAATAAATAGATTGGTAACGTAGCATAGCAACGTCTTTAAACAAAGTGGTCCTTCGAAATTGGAAGGTGAATTGACCTAAGCGACATAGACAGTGTTATAGAACAGTGAACTTTATGTGCAATAGTATAGAGTTTAAATTTCATCAAACAATTAGTGAACTTATACCTTTCTTCGTTTCGGACAGTTCTCATCCGTCAAAAGTGTCATCAAAGTTACATATTTACAATTAAAGATTTCGAGAAGATAAAACATATTTACATCATTCTAAAACATACGAGCTTAATCAGAAAATTCGCCGCTTCATAACAGTGCTATTTACAAGATTGAATTTAGTAGACTAGGAAAAAATTTCGAATTTAGAGAACAGAACACGTCAAATTTTTTTCACGTAAAAGAAAAATACAAAGATTTCGTTGGGAATTGTTTCGTAATTTTGTGAATAATCTTTCAAAATGAGTGAAGAATTGAGGGGATTAATTACCGAGCAAGAGAATATTTGCGCCATGATACTCAAAGCGCAATTAAATTTCAAGAAATCTCCGAAAACAAGACTAACGAGAGGATATGTCAAAACACGCAAATAATCATTGGAAGATTATTGGAATTAGTTCTCCACGAATAACCGAAGCCTGGTCAGAATAGCAACGGCGGCAGATAAAGTGAGTTTTGATTATTTATAGAAGATGTGTATTCCGCGTGTGAAGATACGTTCATCGACTTGAAGGCAGAGATGACAGATATGCTAGAAGATTCTACACCGAGTACGAGCAGAATGAGCATAAATCCAACACCAAGCACCAGTGATGATGTGAAGCTCCCAAAGATAGATATAGCGTTTACGGGTAACTATCACAATTGGACTTCGTTCTACGACATGTTTACTTCACTCATCCATAACAAAGCAAACTTGAGCAGCGTTCAGAAGATGCATTATTTGAAAAGCTATTTGTCTGGTGAACCTGCCCAACTGTTGAATCATCTAGCTGTCACTGACACTAACTATGAATTAGCATGGCTCGCACTACAAAACAGGTACAATAATAAAAGAGTCATTGTAAATTCAATCCTAAACAAGTTGATGAATCAAAATAAAATTCAAACCGGCACTGCTAAAGCTATTCGAGAGATATTAGATACTACTATGGAGTGCCTTAACAAGCTGAAAGTACAAGGTATCAACACAAATTCATGGGATACTATAATCATTCACCTCATTGTTGACAAGTTAGACGCCGATACGCATAAAGAGTAGGAAGAGGAAGCGAGCGATCTGAACCTTACCGAGTTGCCAACCATGTCCATGTTCAAGAAGTTCCTAGAGAAGAGATTCCGAGTTTTAGAGATGATGCAACCTAACCAAACTATGAACATGCACAAGAGTACCAACCGAAGCGTCCAGAGAGAAACCAACTTCACTGTCGAGCCAAAGTCATTTCACGTGTCACCAGTCATCAAGTGCGGATTTTGCAAGCTGAACCATCCGTTAAGTCAATGCAAAGAGTTTCAAGAGCTGTCACTAGAGAAGAAAACAGAGTTTATCCAGAATAATCAAGTCTGCTTTAACTGTTTCATCCCTGGTCATGCTGTCAGATTCTGTAAGAGCAAGTTTTCATGTCAAAAGTGTGGAAGAAGACATCATACACTGTTGCACAACAATACGTACCAATCCATATAGAAAGAGCACAGAGAAGAAAATACACGAGAGAGAGAATGCAAAGAACCTAAGCGAGAGAGAGAAACAAAACATGATTCTAAGCAAGATACGAGAAGCAAGAAAGGGATAGTAACCCATCTTACTACGGGAATCAAAACGGCATTGTTGTCTACAGCTCAGATTAATGTTATGAACTACCAAGGAAGAGAATTTCAATTAAGAGCGTTATTAGATCCTTGTTCTGAAGAATCGTTCTTAACTGAGTCCGCAGCTCAAACTATGGGTATTAAGAGGAAGTATGTGAACGGAAACGTTACTGGTCTTGGCGAGATGAAAACACCCATCAGATTTGAGGCAGATATACAAATTTCATCACGACTTAACCCTGAGAAGAAAATGAGAATAACTACCTACATAGTAAAGATTGTCAGCCTCTGTAGCCTAGTTGGTAGTGACTCTGCCTACGAAGCTGGAGGTTCCGGGTTCGAATCCCGGCGAGGGCATTCTTTGTGTATTTATTTATCACAAATGTTTGTTCCTTGGTCATGGCTGTGTATATATCTAAGTATCTATACGTATCTATCTATTATATATATCGTCGCCTGGTACCCACAACACAAGCCTTAATTGAGCTTACCGTGGGACTAGGTTGATTTGTGTAAGATGTCCCAATATATATATATATAAGAGAGTCACAAACATCATGCCATCAGAGAAACTTATTATTGAGAATTGGGTACACCTGAGAGACTTACAACTAGCTGATCCGACTTACTATAAACCAGGTTCTATAGATGTCCTATTGGGAGTAGAAGTTTACAACGAGATGTTACAGCCTGGCCTCATTAGGGGCATTCCAGGCTCTCCCATTGCCTTACTAACACACCTGGGTTGGATAATTTCGGGAAAGATCAAAGTTTGCACAGAACAAGATCAAGAAAAGACAACATTCGTTAGTATGCATTTAAATATCGAGTTGAATCACATGCTAAAGAAATTTTGGGAGACAGAGACAATAGATGAAGAGAAACACAAGCTAACAGCAGAAGAGATCAAAGTAGAAGAGAATTATGAGAAAACTACCACTAGAGACGAAGACGGACGTTACATAGTAGATCTGCCAATGAGACACGAGCCACCAGTTCTACCATCTAACAGCCGAGAGATTGCACTGAATCGCTGGAAGTCTACAGAGAACAGACTTAAGAGAGAGCCACATCTATTACAAGAATACAACAAAGTTTTACAAGAGTACCTAACACTAAATCACATGAAGAAGATAGATAACAAAGATAAAGAAGAGGGCGTGTGGCTCCCCCACCACGCTATAATCAAGATGGAAAGAGAAACCAGCAAAGTGAGAGTGGTATACGATGCTTCATGTAAGGGAAGTAACGGGGTATCCTTGAATGACGAGTTGCTAATCGGACCCCCACTATTAGAAGACCTTCGAGCTATACTCATCAGATGGATAACATACAAGATAGCCTTTATAGCCGACGTAGAAAAAATGTACAGACAGATAAGAATAAGAGATGAGCACACAAACTATCAGAGAATCGTATGGAGACCTGACCCAAAAGATCCTGTTGAAGACTTCAAACTGTTGACAGTTACATTCGGAACCTCCTGCGCGCCATATCTCGCAATAAAAACACTGAGACAAACAGCAAAAGATGAAGGTTCTGATTACCCAGAAGCTCAGAAAATGTTTCTACGAGACTTTTATATGGACGATCTCTTATCTGGTACAGACGAGGAAGAAGAGGCTATAGAAATTCAGAAACAAGTTACCAAAATTTTAAGTTCCGGAGGATTTCCATTAAAGAAATGGTGCTCAAATAGCGAAGAGTTTATGAAAGCATTAGATAAGCAAGAGAAGAGAGAAGATGCACAGACAGTTGAGATTAAACGTAAAGAGAGCGTAAAAACTTTAGGTATAACATGGGAAGTAAAGAAAGATAAGTTATTCATACCTAATCACATCAAAGATCACGAAGACATACCCATAACCAAAAGAAGCGTTTTATCTGAGAATGCATCAATATTCGACCCAATGGGATGGATCGCACCCAGCGTCATACTAGCAAAGATCTTGATGCAAACTTTATGGAAAAAAGGCATATTATGGGATCAAGAATTACCAAAAGAACTACAGAAAGAGTGGCTACAGTACAAGAGAGAACTGCCAGCCTTAAAAGATATCAGTTTAGATCGATGGATGCATACTACGAGAAAATCAACACTAGAACTTCATGGGTTTGCAGACGCTTCAGCATCAGCTTACGCAGCAGTCATATATGCAAGGGTTATAGATGAAGATGAAGAGGTCAATGTATCCCTCGTGACTGCAAAAACAAAGGTTTCACCTATTAAGACAGTTTCACTACCACGTTTGGAACTTCTGGCTGCTACATTACTGAGTAAACTTCTGAAACAAGTATCTGAAACACTAGATGTGCACTTAGAGAATGTTTACGCCTATTCAGACAGTCAAGTGACATTAGCTTGGATTCATGGAGATCCGATGAAGTGGAAACCGTTTGTGAAGAATAGAGTCGTAGAGATTACTGAAATACTCGACGCAAATCACTGGTTCTACATAAACACGAAGCAGAATCCTGCAGATCCTGCTTCAAGAGGAGTGATGCCGTCCAAACTTATGACCACGGAGATATGGTGGAATGGACCTGAAATGCTGAAAGAAAAAGAACTGAGATTAGAAAAAGGAACACCATTAAACACTGCATTAAAAAAGAGGAAGAATATAGTAACAGTTTTAGTAACAAATCCAACAAATGAGAATAAAGAACAACTTACCTTATTGAACAAGTTTTCGTCGCTAGAGAAACTTACACGAGTCGTTGCATACTGTAGACGCTGGCTTCGAGTTCTAGAAAAAGACAGAATAAACTTACCTTCTTACCTGACTAACGAAGAACGAAGAGATGCGTTCACGATATGTTTGAGAATGTCACAAGAGTTAGAATTTTCGGAAAAGATTGAAGATCTGAAAAGAAATAAAAACTTAAACACTAAAAGTAACCTATTAGCTTTATCACCTTTCCTTGACGAGAAGAAGATTCTGAGAGTTGGTGGTCGATTGATGCACGCCGATATGGAATTTGTACGCAAACACCCGATCATCATTTCAAAGAATAACGTACTGTTACCGCTGATATTAAGAGAAGCTCACGCTAAGACACTGCACGGTCCTCCACAGATGATGATTACATATTTGCGAGGCAAATATTGGTTAATAAACGCAGCGAACAGAGTTAAACGGTTTGTGCGGGAGTGCGTTACTTGTATAAGGCAAAATGCGAAAAATAGAGAACAGAAGATGGGAGACTTACCCGAGTCAAGAGTTAAACCATGTAGACCCTTCCTAATCACTGGAACCGATTTTGCTGGCCCGATCAATGTCAGAATGAGCAAAGGTAGAGGAGCAAAATCATACAAAGCCTACATATGTTTATTTGTGTGTATGTGTACGAAAGCACTGCATATAGAACTCGTAAGTGATATGACAACACAAGCCTTTTTAGCGGCATTTAAGAGATTCGTGTCAAGACGAGGATACGTGGCAGAAATGTGGAGCGATCATGGAACCTCATTCATCGGTGCTGAAAAAGAGTTGTTAGAGATGTGGAGCCAAGGAAAATCGAGCGTACCTGACGAGTTTATATCCATGCTAGACAGAGAAGGTACAAAATGGAAATATATCCCTCCTGGCGCTCCTAACTTCGGCGGATTGTGGGAGGCAGGCGTCAAGTCGACTAAATACCACCTGAAGCGTATAGTTGGAAACACTACTCTGAATTTTGAAGAGCTGAGTACTGTACTAGCAGAGATAGAAGCCTGTCTCAACTCTCGTCCTCTTTCACCCATCAGCGATCATCCAGACGATTTAGAACCATTAACAGTTGGTCATCTACTTACAGGAGAACCCAAAATTGTCATACCATCTGAAGACTTGAAGGTAGAAAAAATCGACAGACTCGATCGATGGCAATTGACAACCAGAATGGTACAAGATTTTTGGAATAGATGGCAATCGGAGTATTTAACTAAGATGCAACAGAGACCTAAATGGAAACAGTCTTTACGAGAATTCCAAGAAGGAGATCTGGTTTTAATAAAGGATCAAAGGCTTCCTCCAGGCCCCTATACCACAAAACTTTACAAGCGTACAATTCTACAAAATTGTCAACTTTTTGTATGGGAATTTATACAATTTTGTAGAATTGTACGCTTGTAAAGTTTTGTGGTATAGGCCACTGGTCGTTGGCCTATGGGACGAATCATTAAGAAGTACCCTGGAAAAGATCAACTTACAAGAACCTATGGCATACGTACCTCATCAGGAGTGTTGCAACGTTCTATTTCTAAATTATGTCCTTTATTAGATGTTACAGATAACTAGTTCGCGAGCGTGATAGCGACAAAATGTATCTAAGTTTTTCTTTTAATTTAATGACGTCATGTCATTAAAGGCGGGAATATGTTTAGTTTGTTATCCCAATTTGTCGCTAGATGTCACTATCCTTATCGCAAACTAGCTAACGGTAGTATGATTCGGCCTGTATAAAAGAAAGGTGCAAACCTAATAAATAGATTGGTAACGTAGCAACGTCTTTAAACAGATAGAATTCACGACCAAGTAGAGCTACCTTATTTGTCTCTTTTTCCTTATGGAATACGTCTTGAGATGGTAAAGGATGATAATAGTTTGTTCCGGTATGTCTTATTACACGGAATCTTCTCTATATTTATTTGCCGCGAAAGCTGTTCAAAGCTGTATTTATGCTAACTCTCTGCTCTTACCGCGTACTATAATAACGTAAACCGCAGTTGTGTTGTAATGTAATTGTGATCAAGGAAAAACTAAATAAAACTTGTACCAGAGTAGAAGGTAAGGTCCGACCGAAATTCTCGGCCGCGAACTAAATTGTACTAGTCTCGGTCTCGGCAAAGACAAAATCCATAGTCTCGTCGGACCTTAGTAGAAGTTTCCAGTAAAGTACTATTTAATTAATGAATGTTTTGCGGTGTGTGTTTTTGGTTTTGGATTCTTCAATTGCATGGACTGGGTTTGTTGCGTGGCGTTGGTTATTTCAGGAGCTTAACTTTAACTAACACTAATTAATACAATTTGAATGGCTAGTACTACGAAAATAATGAAGTATGTACAACATTTTAAGGAGCCGTTGCTTCAAATGGAAGCCTAAAGACTGTATCGTTAAGTATAAATACAACTTGACAGGGGTTGAATTCGATTAAAAAGTACAAATTCCTAATTTAAATGAATGACAATTTATTCATTTAAATGTCATCTTTTACATGGTTTACCTTGTTTTATCGTTAGACCTCTTAAAAGAAAAATGCGTGGACTTTCCGCAGAAAAGCGAAAATCAATTGTGGACAAATGGTGCACTATAAAAGGCATCACTTACAGAAAACTCGCTAAACTTGAAAATGTAAGTGTTGGTGCTGTTCAGACCGTAATTAAAAAGTTCGGCTACGAGTTTACTATCGTTGACAAACCGAAGTCAGGCAGAAAACCAGGACCTTCAAACCAAAATTTGGATAAAAAGATAGTTAAGGCATACACAACCAATAAGGAGGCGCGATCGAGATATAGCAAAAACAATTGGTACCTCTATTGGTATGGTCCAACGTGCAAAGCAAAGAAATAATTTAAAGACATACAAGAAGCAACGGCAGCCAAAACGGAGCGACAAACAGCAAGCTTCTGTAAAATATCGAGTCCGAAAGTTATATGACTCAATTCTTTCGAAGAAACACAAGTGTGTCATAATCATAATGGACGATGAGACAAACGTAAAACTAGACTATAAATCGTTGCCAGGACCGCAGTATTGTACAGTTCAAGATCGGTCTGTTATTGATGAGTCTGAAAAGTCAATTTACACTGAAAAATTTGGCAAAAAAATCATGGTGTGGCAGGCTTAAAATCGTCCCCGTTTTTTACAACAGCCACAATGAATCAAGATTTATACATAAAGGAATGCCTTAATAAACGACTTCTGCCCATGATTAGAAAGCACAGTCTCGAGACAATATTTTGGCCCGACTTGGCATCTTGCCACTATGGGTCCAAAGCTTTGCAATGGTATAAAGCAAACAAAGTCAACTTAGTACCTAAAGCTATGAACCCGCCGAATTGCCCAGATCTTAGACCTATCGAGCGTTTTTGGGCTATGATGAAGGCTAGGCGAAGAACACTCCAGGCTTCTGATTCCGAACAGCAATTTCGGCGAGACTGGAACAAAGTGGCAAAAACTTACAACCGGGACGCTGTCCGGTCTCTGATGTCTACGTTCCGACAGAAAGTTCGAAAATTAGCTAAAACTTATGAAATGTAATATATATTTTTTGTAATAAAAAAATATATGAAGGTTCTTTGTACTTCTTGTTTGTTCTTGTATTTATACTTAACAATACAGTCATTATAAGGATGGCTTTTTGTTAGTAATAAAGGACCCACTTATGCGTACTGTAAATGGTGGTACGATCTCAGTGTTGCTTCCGTAATTACTGATTTAGGAGCCCATAAAGCAACAGGAAAATATTCAGCCAATTCAGAAATGTTTGCTTCTCAGAGGACAATAAGGGACGTTTTAACATTGGCATCCTCTTCCACTTCAGGGTCAACATTAAAGTCAA
Source organism: Thaumatotibia leucotreta (assembly GCA_025490895.1). Lineage (NCBI taxonomy): Eukaryota > Metazoa > Arthropoda > Insecta > Lepidoptera > Tortricidae > Thaumatotibia > Thaumatotibia leucotreta. The sequence continues at coordinate 15,522 of JALPQI010023621.1, forward strand.
AAGTAAAAGAAGCAGAAATCCATATAGTTTCATATATGTATAATTGAGCATAATTTGCCATTTACGGCTGTTGAACATCTGCCAAAATTAATGTCAGATGTAATTAAGAATATATAACTTAGCCGTACTAACTACATACTGTATCGCCAAAAATGTATTAGGAAATTATAGTAAGGAGATGCTCATATTGCTCATAGCTAACATGAAAGAAGAAAAATTCTCAGTAATTATAGACGAATGAACAGATGATAGGGGTGTGGTAAAACACTTGTGCCTAGTTGTTAGGCTTATGATTGAAAACGAAATATGCGGCTACTTTTATAACGTAATCCCTATTGAAGGGGCGTCGGCTGTAGAGCTATACAACCACGTTGTAAATTCTTTTGAGAAAGATGAAACCCCTGGAAAGAAAACTTGATTGGTTTTGCATAAGAAAAAGTGCCCAGCATTTTTATTCTAAAATGCATATGTCATTTTTTTGCACTTTGTGCATCTTATGCATGTGGCAAATTGCTGAGGACCTTGTTAAAGATATTTATAATTTTATTCAATGTAGCCCCAAAAGAATTGGTGAGTTAAAAAATTTCCAATATTTTCTACAATTAAAACCTCACAAACTATTACACCCAAGCCAGACAAATGAAGCTCTCAAACTGTTTTTTATTGATGCAGTGACACAAGCAGGGTCATCAGCAAATGCCCGTCATATTTCAGAAAACCTGAATAACCCCTACATAAAGTTATACTCGTATCTACTTTTTCTGAATTTCATCTTGCCACATTTCAATAATTTAAATAAACTAATGCAATCTGAAACTGTTCAAATTCACAATTTGAGAAAGAACTTAATATCCCTATTAAAAACAATACTGGAATGTTATTAAAAACCAGCATAATAATATGTAAACTCAACTGAAATAGAAATGGTCAACTACAGGAACCCCAATAACTTTATGGAGCTAAAGGATTTATATACAGGGTCCAAAGTTGAAGCAGTAATTTAACCGGAATAGTTGCCCCGACAGCGCCATCCAAACCTTTAAACTTAAGATTATGGATTTTGATATAGAAGAGGTAAGTCAAATTTAAAATAGGTTTCCTTTTGCTAGCCCAGTGCTTAAACCATTGGTTATGCAGTTTCTCAACTTAATAGAAGAAGGAAAATGGCAGGAGTTAAATGCCCAATGGAGGAGGAGGATACCCTTAAAAACGTCCCACACATGAACTTTGCTGAGACAGATATACCAAAGTTCTGGACTGCAGTTGGGGAGGAAATGATAGGTGACAAGAAGGCGTTTACTACCCACGAAAGTTATGAAATGCTTGATGGATTTGCCACACTCAAGTGCCACTGTTGAGCGTGTTTTTTCAGCGATAAACTTCAACAAAACGAAGCAACGGAACTTGAATCACAGTAAAAGTTCTATTGATTGGTTAATGTTAATGTGTCTATGTACTTTGCGTACAATATCACCAAGGAAATGCTCTCTCTATTTAATGAAAGCATGTTTGAGGATGAGCAACATCAAGAAGAAACACACTAAGCGAAAATATAGGTATAGAATAGGAAAGTATAATAGTTATAACCTCAAAGTAACTGTCAGTGACTGTCAAGTCTGATTATCATGAGACGAGAGTAAAGTATAATGCATGTGTAATGTTGTTTTTTGTGTTGTCTGTTTCACTAACATATTTTACTAAACCTAAATTTAGTTTTTTACTACATGTAATTCCTACTTTCTCAAAGTATATTCGGGCATTTCTCAGAGCGCAAACGGACATCTCATTCATCTGGCCATGTTTTTTTGGAAGTGGCTGCATCTTTTGGTGCCATTTTCGGTCGTCAGATACAGCACCCGTTTCTCTATAAGACAACCAAAACCAACCTCAAATCATTCAGCCACTTCCAAAAAAACGTGACCAGATGAATGAGATGTCCGTTTACGCTCTGAGAAATGCCCATTCACAGGCACTCTCGTGTAAATCGCTTAAGCAGTTTTTGCGTAAACATGTGTTAGACAAACGGGCAGACTTATTTCAAACTAATAATTTTAGCATGCGTTTTGATGAAAATTTTATATCTTAAACGCCTTATAACAAAATATCATCTAATTTACGCAATAAGTACCTTGGTTTTATGATCTATTGAATTTTGGGCCAAAGTTACCCCCTAGGGCCAAAGTAACTCGATAACTGTGCCGTAAAGCCGTGCTGTATATTCTAATAAATATTCACACGGGGAATAAAAAAATCTTCTTTTTTCATTAATTATTCCTTAATAGTTATCAAACCTAATATTGTCATCTGTTACCGCAATTAATATTCATAGAAATGAATCACATTAAAACGGATTGATCGCGTGTATTATACGTTTTGAGTCCTTTACAACACTCGTTATCATAGGATTAAATGATGACTGAAAGAATAAGAAGTCAATAAAAAAAAAATTGTGCAAACTACCTACATGCAAAATATAAAAATAATAACAAAAAAACTTCTTTTCACAAAAAATGTTGACAATCTCTGACCTTACTAACCACGGGCGGGGGAAATTCGAAAATAAATTGTGGCTTTTAAGAAAAAATCGTTTTCTTTACTGTGAATCAGCGAGATTTTTAAGGAGGTAAATTAGAACAAAAATTTAGTACCTACTATTCTTAAACTCTTATTAAATATATCCAAATTTACAAGGATTTCATTTCTTGAAAGGAAAACTTCTTCGGTTCTGACTTACGTTCCCAAACCCTACCATACTCTACACTCGCCTAAAAATATACCGAATATACCCCAAAGCACCTTACTATAAAACAAGAGATGTGGAGTTGTAAGGTGTCCCCAATGTTACCCCCTAGACCTGATATTTGGAATGTTAACTTACTAGTAGTCCGCCCTTTAAGTATTGATATTTTCTACATTAAAGATCGGTTGTTTCAAAAATCCTTCGCCAATTGGTAATTGGACGTACTTATGCAAAAAAAACCAAGCCACACTAATTTGTCAGTGTAAAAATTTACGTTCTTTTGTTTTGAGATTAGGTGTTAATTAGAACGTAAAATTCTTGTGAGTTGGTTCCTTTTTGCATAAATAGTTAAATACGTCCAATTTTAGACTTATTAGTACCAAAAGCTTGGAACTTTTTATTAGAAATATAAATAATTACCTTAATGTCTGTGGATTTGTTGCATGTCTGAGTAAATTCAATTTCAGCGGTCTGGACTTCATTTTCCTGGTTTCCGCGCATATATCTGGTGGTGTCTGAGTGCTAACGTTATGTGTTGTTTTACTTCTGGTCGTGACTGTTCTGTTTAAGTAGCTCAGCTCTGGATGCGAAACACTCATTCCCATCTTGTTACGTTCGTGACGACTAACAGAATCAATGGGAAAAAAAAGAAAATAGTTATAATGCTTTTAAATTTAAACACCTGTGGATAAGTGAGTGACTAGTTTGATACCGGTTCGCTACAACCAAATGTCATAATACCATGTTCTTAGATTGTCGCAATATTAAAACAGATTAGAAGTAAAATGCCTAAAATAAAAAAAAAACTTATTTTCAGTACATCTAAATGCCAAAATGATATTGGCATATTATTACATCTAATATCCGAAATTTGTTAGTGTTCATAATAACCAAAATTCAAAACGACAGTTTCTCAGAATACCTAAAATGTTATTTACAGTAAGTATTATGTTTCTGGCCCTGTGTCTTATCAATTTTAGCATTAAACTAGTTAAATAATGCTAACTATTTATGAAAAACAAAATTAAATACAATTTTAATGGATACTGCATGTTAGGCATTTTGAAAAAGTGAAGTTTTGGTTTTAAGTTAATTTGAATTTGAGAAATAGGTTTAAGTCCTATCAAGTTTTAGACATTATGAGACTTATCTGTTTTTTAACGACGCTTATGAAGGTTGTATAAGGATTCTAACGATATTTTGTTACATCAAAATCGGCTGAAGCGGCACGTACTCTTATTTGTGGGGGAACGAAAAAACTCACATACTTACACATATGTATACATGAACCCTGAAAGCAATATCTATTTGGGGTAGTTTTGTAAAAATGGATACCTACAGTGCAGCCCGTTTAGTACGACTCCATACAACAACCAACTAGTCGGGGGAAGAAAAGTTTTTGGTCACATTAAATCCTACAGTTTCGGAAGCTTTTTCTAATGAATTAGGGTATACAGATTCACACCATGCAATAATCCCCAGTGCCGCGCGAGAGCTTGTCATCCAGTCGAGGACTTGAAGGTCAATAATTGGAATAGCACGTTCAATAATTTCTACCCTCGAGATTATGCATTCATTCTATTGTTTCAGATGATTTATAATTAAGGAAAAAAAAATCCCCAGTGTTTTCGTAAAGCTTATACAAAAAAAACTATACCTTGATTTTTTTTCCTTATTTGATAAAAAATATAACTTACAAAATCTTGCGCAATTCGAAAATTTGGTCATTGGACCAAAATAAAGATATAAACGTCTTAGTAACTTTTCTTCGCGGTGACACAGTTGCATCTATTTTTTTTTTCACTGTTATTATTTTATTTTGCTTATAAGATATTTCAATGAAAACGTACAGCCACAATGATCTATTTCTTAGATAATATGTTTATTAACACGCAAAATAAAAATAAAATATTTGAAATATCGACGGCCCCTACGTAAGTTGTCGTAAGTTAAAAATGACAACTTTACAGGAGAGCACTTTAAAGTTTGAAATGTGTACGGTGGTCACATAGTTCAATGGATTGCTTTGAAAATTGGTATAAACATTAACAAAGATACTATCTTTATAGTGATATAATTACTTTTCTGATATATTTCATACTTTTGCCGGAATTGCACTTACGACAGTATATGACGGAGAACAGAATCTAAAAATTGTGGTATGTATTACTAACAACACTTTATGCTGGTGGTTATAAATGGTCATTGATCGTAAGTGATACATACTACAAGATACGTCGTAATTATGCGTGTAAGTTTAGTCGTATCTGTTATTTACTACATTGTTTTGCGGAAACATTATAAAAACTTTTTGTTAGTTACTATATTATGCCATTTAATAAACAATTTAATAGTATTTTTATGGAACCTTGATGGAATATTTTGAGAAAATTGATCAGGTGAATAGGTTTTTGTATGTTTTATCATGAAAAATAGATCAGGTACAGTATTGTTGTACAGTTTCTGGAAAATATCATGTTGAATGAAGACGAGATTATGTAGCTGAGTTTAATGTAGCTTCATTGTTTGCGAGTACTGGAAACTATAAAAATAATTAAAAATGCTGTGCACATGAAATTCATCAAACATTTCCTGAATAGTTGCTTTTTCTTTTGGCGAGAGGAGTATTATTTTCAGATAGAAGCAAAGAGTTCTCTTATACAGTTCTGGTACTGATGAACATTTTCATGGATAAATTTGAGCAGAAAGCATTCGAGAGTTGTCCGAATAGGCCGAGATGCTGGTTATGAAATGTGAATGATATTTTTGCTGTAATTCCTGATAGAGTTGTTGATGAGTTACTAACCTATCTTAATGAAATGCATCCCAAAATGAAGTTCTCATTTAAGAGAGAGGTGGATGGGACACTTCTTTTTCTTGATGGGTTAGTAATGCTAGGTCAAAATGATCGTCGGTCACAAAAAGTATATAGAATAGCTACCTGCTAACTGGCCTATACCATTATCTCGCAAACCTGTTCTCGCGGTTCTGTGATTCACAATACTGCAAAATGAGTTAATATCGTTTATTCACATCACATCATTCGCCTATTTCATTCCACTGCTGGACACAGGTATGTTCTATTAATTAATTATTACAAATATTGCAACATGTCAGACGAGACGAGACGTTGGAGAGTTTGGAGAGGAACAGATATGGTTGGAGACGAAGTCAGCGTACAAGGAGCTCAGGGACGTTTCGACATCACCACACAGTAGAGAGGGCACCAGCATTCTTGCCTCATATTAATGCAGTGACTAAAGGAATTGGACGCCTATTACGCCGGAGGTTTAGCATTTAAACCATTTTGCGTCCTCATACCAATATGAGTACTTCTTACGCTCTCCATAGGACATCGGGTGTTTATGAGATACCGTATGACTTCGGTAAGGAACGACGTAATGAGTCTACAAGACTAGGAGCACATAATTCTGCCGTCATAAGCTAAAAGGCCGTCTTTTGACATTTTGACGAAATTGACTTTTTGGGATATTCGTAATATCCAGATTAAGCCGTATCGACCTATCCGGTCCATTTTCTTCTAGAAGGCTTAGTTATCGAGATAAATTAGTTAAAAAAGCCGTATACGCAGCAATTTTGCAAGAGTTCCTAATCTAAAAGGCGACTTATGACCTATTCAAAGCTAAAAGGACGTACATGCTAGCTATACGTCTTTTTAACCTTTAACAAGAACCTAATA
>JALPQI010023622.1:0-11142 GCA_025490895.1 Thaumatotibia leucotreta
TATCTTGTAGCAGGCGCATGTTTGTCTGCTATTCTGGCATAATAGTCTCGTTTGCTTTTATAAAACGGTAAATAAAGTGGTGATGGTAATGAACAAAAAAAACGCGTAACAAAATCGCATAGAAACACCGGCTTGCGTATGTATGAAGCACAATCAAAATCATATAGCCGGTAATGAGTTATGTGCAATAAATAATATAAATAAAGGATAAATTATACGTCACACAAAATGCTAACTTTTTGGCGGAACGGGACGACACTACAATGTTGCCACTTTTTAATTTCTACTCTTTTTTGCCAGGCTGTAATTTGGCGCCCAGGGAAAATGTACCAATCTAGCATTATTTAATTTACGCATGATGATTTTCTTTATGTGCAAAGTTTATGCAAAAGGAAATCAAAATAAATTGCTAATTTGGCGCCCCGCTTAAAGTACCAATCTAGAATTTTATGAATTTATTTTTTTTTAATGTACAAATAGGCAATTCAAAAGGCGATCAAAAATCTTGGCCGATTTGGCGTCCCCTCTATACATATTTACAATAAATATTTTTGATTTATTTATGTATAAATTATGCAAAAAGAAAAAAAAAATTTTGACTTGTTTGGTGCCCCTCCTAATTTGGCGCCCTGGGAAAATGTACCAATCTAGCATTTTTTTAATTTACACATGAAGATTTTCTGTATGTGTAAGTTATGCAAAAGGATATCAAAATAAATTGCTGATTTGGCGCCCCGCTTAATTACACGCCCGGAAAAAGTGCCAATCTAGCATTTTATGAATTAAATTTTTTTATTGTATAAATTATGCAAAGGCAATCAAAAATCTTGGCTGATTTGGAGCCCCTTCTGATAGATAACGCATACAGATTTTTCGATTTTCTAACATAGGTATAATAAATTATGCAAAAGGAAATTAAAAATGTTGGGCGATTTGGCGCCCCCTCTAATTTGGCGCCCGGGGCACGAGCCCCCCCTGCCCCCCCCCTAGATACGCCACTGTGGCGGATTATAACAACTGTTATACGATCCCCGGATAAATATATCCGTCAAGAATAAAAGTATGAGACTAGTTTTGCCCTATTGCTTGGTTTTCTGTATTGTTTGTGACTGTAAATATAGGAATGTAACTAGTTATACCATATGGTATCCCATTGCTCTATTATTACATTAGTAATAATCGATTGCTCGTGAAGAATAGAGTCTATTATGCGGCGCCTGCTGTTTGGATCCGTCTAATAATTTGTCCAGTAAATCTTTAGTCCTAACAAAATCTGCGTCTGCCATTTATTTACTGACTGTTACCGAGTTTCTCGCCACAGGTTTGCCTACCACTTGATTTGATTTGCAAGTTATACTATGTACCTACCCCCCTATGACAAGCACACACAAAAAATGGCCCCGAGGTTCCGGCGACTCCCGGTGCTCTGGCTTTGGTAGCGGTCAGGGCACTAGCGGAGTCAGGGGTGCGAAGAATCTCCGGCGAAGATCCGGCTACCACCACCGACAACCTTGGGCCCTGGCAACACTTAACACGCGCACACTGCGGACAGACGAGAGATTGGCTGAGCTCAAGGAAGACCTGAGCGGGTTACGATGGGACGTTATTGGGCTATCGGAAGTCCGAAGAGAGGGTGAGGACACGATAACCCTCAAGTCCGGTAACCTGCTCTATTTCCGGGAGGGCGACCAACAGTCCCAGGGAGGTGTCGGGTTCCTCGTCCACAAGTCCCTCGTGAGCAACGTGGTGAAGATCGAGAGTGTGTCGACTAGGGTGGCGTACCTTATACTCAGAGTATCCAAGCGGTACTCGTTGAAGGTCATACAGGTCTACGCTCCGACGAAGAGGTAGAAGCTGTGTATGAGGACATATCAAAAGCCATGCACAGTCCTGAAACCTACTTCACCATCGTTATGGGGGACCTTAACGCGAAATTGGGCAAGCGAAACGATGATGAGCTGAGAGTGGGGCAATTTGGGGTTGGGTCTCGTAATCACCGGGGTCACTTACTGGCCAGTTTTATGGAGAAGGAGGGACTCTACATGATGAACTCCTTCTTCAAGAAGCGAGAACACAGGAAGTGGACCTGGATGAGCCCAGATGGTGCAACCAAAAACGAGATTGACTTTATCATGTCGACTAAGAAGCATATATTTAATGATGTCTCTGTGATCAACGCGGTTAAAACCGGAAGCGATCACCGCCTTGTAAGGGGCATATTAAATATAAGCGTCAAGCTAGAGCGATCTCGATTGATAAAGTCTACGCTCCGATCAGCACCGATCCAACTCCAAAACCCCGAGAGCTTCCAGCTCGAACTGCAAAATCGTTTCGATTGCCTACCAAGCGACGTGGATGTGGATGAGTATAACGACGGGTTTGTGGCAGCTGTCTATTCCACTGGGTCAAAGTTCTTTAAGACCCAGCGGAAGAAAGGCAATAAGAGGCTCTCTGATCCAACTCTAGAGCTCATGAAGGAAAGGAGTGAAAGGTTCTACAATCCCCAGAAGATGCCGCATCATATCGCCGGCTCAATAGACAAATCTCCAAGTCGATCACCCGCGACATACGCCAATTTAATACCAACCGTATTAAAGAGGCTATTGACCGGAACAAAGGCTCTAAAGTTTTTGCGAGAGATTTGTCTATTGGTCAGAGCTGGCTTGCGAAGCTGAAGACTGGGGACGGTAGGATCGTTTCATCCAAACCTGAGCTTCTGAGTGAGATAGAGAGCTTTTACGGACAGCTGTACACATCAACACGAAGACCCATCTCCAATTTAGCTAACGACCCACGAGCTAAATTGACTCGACACCATACCGAAGATATACCGGACGTCAGCCTGTACGAGATTAGGATGGCTCTCAAACAACTCAAAAACAATAAGGCACCAGGCGATGACGGAATAACAGCCGAACTCCTGAAGGCGGGTGGGAAACCAGTCCTTAGGGCCCTTCAAAAGCTGTTTAATTCCGCCATCTTTAGGGGCAAAACGCCAAAGGCATGGAACAGAGGTGTGGTGGTGTTGTTCTTCAAAAAGGGTGACAAAACCCTGTTAAAGAATTACAGACCCATCACGCTTCTGAGCCATGTCTATAAGTTGTTTTCGAGAGTCATCACAAACCGTCTCACACGCAGGCTCGACGACTTCCAGCCTCCTGAACAAGCCGGATTCAGAAAAGGCTTCAGCACCGTAGACCACATACACACGCTCCGTCAAGTTATACAAAAGACCGAAGAGTATAACTTGCCCCTCTGCTTAGCGTTTGTGGACTACGAAAAGGCCTTTGATTCGATCGAGACGTGGGCTGTACTACAGTCTCTCCAGCGGTGCCAAGTAGACTACCGGTACATCGAAGTGTTGAAGTGCCTGTACGAAAACGCCAATATGTCAGTTCGCCTCCAGGACCGGAGCTCGAAACCGATTCCATTGCAGCGAGGAGTAAGACAAGGAGATGTTATCTCACCTAAATTGTTCACCGCTGCACTGGAAGATGTTTTCAAGGTTCTGGACTGGAGGGGATTTGGCATTAACATCAATGGCGAGTACATCACTCACTTTCGGTTTGCCGACGATATAGTGGTCATGGCTGAGACCATGGAGGACTTAAAGTACTATGCTCGATGATCTCAGTAGAGTCTCTGAAGATGTTGGTCTTAAGATGAACATGGACAAAACGAAGATCATGTCGAACGTCCATGTGATACCAACTCCAGTGAAAGTTAGAAACTCTACACTCGAAGTTGTTGACGAATATGTATGTATACCTACCTGGGACAAACAGTCCAGCTGGGTAAGTCCAACTTCGAGAAGGAGATCAATCGTCGAATCAGACTGGGTTGGGCGGCGTTCGGGAGACTACGCAATATCTTCTCGTCCAATATACCGCAGTGTCTCAAGTCGAAAGTCTTCGACCAGTGTGTGTTGCCAGTGATTACTTACGGATCTGAAACGTGGTCGTTCACTATGGGACTCATTAGGAGGCTCAGAGTCACTCAACGAGCGATGGAGAGGGCAATGCTCGGGGTTTCTCTGCGAGATCGCATCAGGAATGACGAGATCCGCAGAAGAACGAAAGTGACTGACGTAGCCCGAAGAATCGCCAGGTTGAAGTGGCAGTGGGCTGGCCATATTGCCCGGAGGACCGATGACCGGTGGGGTCGGCGTGTTCTCGAGTGGCGACCACGCACTGGACGGCGCAGCGTGGGAAGGCCCCCCACAAGATGGAGCGACGACCTTGTAAAGGTTGCGGGTGTCCAATGGATGCGGACAGCTCACGACCGATCTTTGTGGAACTCTCTGGGGGAGGCCTATGTCCAGCAGTGGACGTCAATTGGCTGATGATGATGATGACTATGTACCTAGTTAATATTTAAAAATAATTTGCAATATCTGCTTATCCTGAAGCATGTCGCCAACAGGACTAGCAGAGCACTTGAAGTATACAATTAAAACGAAATGTTGTGTATTTGTTAATTATATATTAAAATAAACATACATATGTTATAACAAAAGTATAATTCAAGCAACTGCTTAACACTAAAGAGTGTGCGTATTCGTACACCAGATGAGAAGCGGAAATGGCACTTGATTGTTATATGGAATCGTATCTATATTCGACATAAGAATATTAAGATAGGAAGACACTGTATCACATTTGAATGGCTATTTAAAACATGGTGCTCAAATGCTTACAAAAAATAAATTGCAGTGGAAAATACAGCCTAGCAAAATTTCTGTTGACAAAAAGCACCATTATATAATTCCATAATCTATGAGAAAACGGACCATTAGAATTAATAATCATTATCATCTGCATTTCAGTCCAAATTGTAAACAGAACGAGAATGGTGTAGAACTCGTTAACATACAATATTTCCACATTACATTTTCACTAGGATGTTATGTAACCCAATAAGCTTTCTTAAGTTAGGTAGTTAACTTTTTTACATAGCTTCATAGAAACTATTCACACTACACCTTTATGAGCTATTCTCAAAAAGTTTGTGCAAAATTAAGACAGATCATTAAATGCCTGTTTTTTTTTCTATTTTGTTACCTTTTACTTTACTAGATTTTCAAAATTTGTCGTTTATTTATTGCACATAAGAATATCATTGTATTAAAACATTTTCATAGGATTTTTCCTCTAATCATTTTGTACAAACGTTTTAAGAAGTTTATATCCTCGTCCTGCCTATTGTGATTCCCAAAATATACATTTTTGGGAAATTATTTTATGTAAAATGCTAAACAAAGGAAAAGAGATAATTTTTTTAAATTAATTTGGTTTAAATTTCAATAGCTCAAAGACATAATTAAATACATATACTTTCTAAAATAAGATAAAATGAAAAATAATGCAGCTTCAAATGCTGATCTAGGGATCAGCGCTGATCACGGGCGAAACCTAGTATGATGAACAGGTCGAGGATATAGATGTTGAAGGCATGCACTGAAAAAGTTTACGAGTTCTTAGCAGTAAGTTTGACGAGGACAGACTTGTTCTCGACGTAGTTGCGGATGCCGTAGGGCCCGTTCTCGCGTCCCAGCCCGGACTGCTTGAAGCCGCCGAACGGGACCTGGTTGCAGAACACGTTGTAGTCGTTCACCCACACCGTGCCGGCGCGGAGGCTCTGAAAGTAAAGGGTAAATCAACTTTTTGAACGCCTGTTTTTCGACATGTTCTACTATAGTTATTTATGATACAAACGTGGAATCTACATTTCAACATGTGTATCATACAACATTTAACAATGCATTAATGCGAGGAAAACCAAACTATCTTGGCAGTACCAACCAGGCCGTACGAAAAAGTACTCTGAAAATTCATTCCCGCACACGTGCGGAAAAAATAACATTCTGTGCATAAGTTTACCTAATATTTTCTTCGGTTACCGCGAGGATTACTCATGAAATAAAACTACGAAAACGGATAAACTCGCGTATATTAATTAACTTGAACTTCATTCCGACGTATCTTTACAGTCGTCATAATTGTACCCTTAAAAAGAGCACTTTCTGGGCATATTCATTGTAACATTGTAAAATATCTTTTTTTTAATACCAATTGGTATTTGTAAATTCACCATGACCAGGTGAAGGTCGCAGGACTCCGCTGGATGCGGGTGGCGTAGAACCGGTCATTGTGGCAATCTTTGGGGGAGGCCTATGGTCAGCAGGGGAAATCTTTCGGCTGATATGATGATGATGATCATGAACTAAAAGACCTAATGTTATTAGGCCAAAAAAATATGCTGTTAAAACTTTAGCAATCCGATTTGTAATCTCCGAAAAAGACATCTCAACGGGTGGGCTTGAAAATGAACATAGATAAGACGAAAGCTACGTCAAATGCCAATGTTGTGCCCACCCCGGTTTCTGTTGAAAACTCGGTACTCGAAGTTGTTGACTCGTACATCTACCTAGGACAAGTAGTCCAATTAGGTAAGTCCAACTTCGAGAAAGAGGTCAACCGCCGAATCCAACTCGTTGGGCAGCGTTCGCGAAACTACGCGATGTCTTTTCATCCGACATACCTCAGTGCCTTAAGACGAAAGTCTACAATCAATGTGTGTTACCAGTGATGACTTACGGCGCCGAAACGTGGTCCTTCACCATCGGCCTCATCTCTAAACTCAGAGTCGCTCAAAGAGCTATGGAGAGGGCTATGCTCGGAGTTTCTCTGCGTGATCGAATCAAGAAATGAGGAGATCCGTACGCGAACTAAAGTTACTGACATAGCCCTCCGGATTAGTAAGCTGAAGTGGCAATGGGCAGGCCACGTTGCACGCAGAGCAGATGGTCGATGGGGTCGAAAAGTGCTCGAGTGGAGACCACGACTAGGCAAACGCAGCGTAGGACGTCCACCCACAAGATGGACAGACGACCTTATGAAGGTCGCCGGGACACGCTGGATGCAGGTCGCATCTAACAGGTACATTAGGAGGTCCATAGGTGAGGCCTATGTTCAGTAGTGGACGTCTTATGGCTGAGATGATGATGATGATGATGACCCAACCCTAAGCTTATGTCCAGGAGTGGACGTACCTGTGTGACGTAGTTGGCGCGGTCGAGGTCCTTAGTATAGACGGCGGCGGCCAGACCGTACTCCGTGTTGTTGGCGCGCGCGATAACCTCGTCCACGTCGGAGAACCGGAGCACTTGCTGCACGGGCCCGAAGATCTGCAATAACAATTATTATTATTATTATTTTTTATTTATTAAGAACACAAACAGTCACATAAACAAATGAGGATAGAGTACAATGTACGAAAACGTGAGCAGAAAAAGACCTGGAGGTTCATTTCTAAATAAAAGTTAACAGCACTATAACAAGAGATAGGAAACATGAGCCATACACAATACGACGTCTAACGCTAGATGTAATAGTATACCATTCTAACTGAAAGAGAAGGTACAAAGTGCAAAAATTGTGAGGAACATAGGTTTGAAAATCTATACTTATTACGAATGTTATAAATCAGTATACAATAATAAAGGGGAAATACGTACAGTCAGGCGCAAAAATACCTATGCATTAAAGTTGCTATCGGTTTTAGGCATAGATATATGAAAGAGAGAGATTTGTAATGAAGCGAAATTGTAATGAGTCTCGGTGTCTCCGAGGTCGGGCCTTTGCCACGCTGTGATTGGCTAAAGCGCTACCATTCGACGCGGCACTAGAGAGGAGGCTACGTCGATAAATTATTATCCATAGATATTTGATAAGGCCGGAATATTAAGAAAAACATTAAAATCGATCTATCATTCAATAAGAAATGAATACAGATTAAAATATTGCATTGGACGATGTATCTAATCTTTATAAACATATATTTGAATATGAATATGAACAAAGATTTATTAACGACTTTATCTTAATTGTGGCTGGGAATCAAATGAACAAATAATTATTTAGATGGTTGTACCCTTAATAAACATAATGTTATCAGCCGTTTCCGAGATGGTCACATAATTAAATAAAACAATTTCAACCTTTGACAACGGTTATTGTAAAAGGCTCAAAATAATAATACGCGATATAATCTATATATATTGTTTTACCTTTATGAAGATAAGATATTGATACAAAGGTAAATATGAAAGAAAAATTGAATATAATCAAATACATCAACAATTTATCGACCCTATTTTGTCATCGGCACGGTCAGTCGTACCTCTAGTTCACGGCCTGCTCGCAGCGGCCGTACCAAGAAATGACAGTACGGTTGTGAATATCGCTAGCAATTGAATACATTGCACGGTCGCTTACCAAATTGCAACTTGCTTGCTATTCTAAGCCGTCAATGTAAAACGCACATACAATTTGTCACTGAATAGTTCAACCAATTGGTACGCCCAAGTAAAATCATTATGACATTTATGTCAGCGGTTTGTTGTTGTATATTATTTGTAAAAATACGTGGTTTTGTCAACTAATAACTAAATAAATCAATACTTTCATGTGGTACGTGGCTCAATAGTCCTTGAAATGTTTATTTACACTCCTATTTTTACAAGAAATAACGGCACAAATCGGCATTTTGCGGATATGTCCGAGCTCATTCTGCAGTCGCGGGTAAGTTGCGACTAGCTCATAGGGCGCGCATCTGTCACACTATAAAGGCCTATCGGCCATAACGCTGCGACATGTTCCATGCCTCCGTTAGCTATCTATACTGATCTGTGGTTTTAGGTATAAGAAATTTCTGCACCTGGCCGCACCCATCACCAGAACGCTTCTTCATAACACTTTTTCGTTAATTGGGACTTGAATTAGAAATACTACTTAAAATAAAACACGTTTAAGCATAACTTTGAGACCAAACAAGGAAGTATGAAACGGATCAATATCAAGTAGGCACTTATTATAATAACTAGGGACTCGCCTGAAGAAACTGTGTTTAGCGTAATTCTTGCGAGTAAAACTAATAGTAATTATTAGAGAATGATCTGAAACCATTTACAAACATGAGGGTTTTCGATATTTTTTCTGCCACCAGGCAGCGCTAGACTCTACATAAGTCCCTGCGGGTAAAAGCCCATTGGACTGGAGTTGCCTGACCACCTCGCATCTCGCAATGCCTGCGGCCTTTCCGGGCCGACCGCCGGAGCGCATGCGGTCGAATGCTGATAGCGATCCCGCGGCGCTCCACCAAAAGGCGGAGCCGGCTTTCGTTGGTGGTTTTAGACGGTAGTTCGTGGTTAGTCCGTCATAACCCCCCTGGTTTCCCCTGGACTAGACGGCATGCATAAACGCATTTCCCCAACATTAAAAAAAAAGGCAGCGCTATGTTGGCGTAAGTTTCAAACAGCTGTCAAATTCATAGGTACCGATCATTAAATATCGAAATTATATTGTATTTGGAAGTTTATTGATTTTGTAATGGATTACGACTAGAAAACGGTCTCCGAACTGAAGATTAAGCTATAAATCAGGGGCGCAAAGTCACTGGTACTGGAGAAAATTCCTAAAACTTTGTTAATTTCATGGGATTTGACTTGGAACTGATTTTTTTATTTATTTTAGAATACAATATTCATAAAGTAATGGTTTTAAAGACAGTTACAAATTGTGTGTAGTGTGTACCTATTAGCGGAAAATCAGAATGTGTTACTTAAATTCCCCACCAGAAATTAGTTTAGTCGTCAAGGTCACAACGGAGGTTATCTGTATACTGTACGAGTATGTATGTACAGTTGGGATATCTCGTCATAAAAATGCAAACTCATCCTTGTGTCATCGCCATAAAAACATGTTCACAACCGCTGTACAATAATAAGCTAATATGTATGAACCAAAGTAACCGAAATAGCTCTCCGAATCGCTAAACTGAAGTGGCAGTGGGCGGGGCACATTGCGCGTAGAACCGATGGCCGTTGGGGCGGGAAGGTTCTTGAGTGGCGGCCACGTACCGGAAGGCGTAGCGTGGGTAGGCCCCCCACAAGGTGGACCGATGACCTGGTGAAGGTCGCAGGAGTCCGCTGGATGCGGGTGGCGCAGGACCGGTCATTGTGGCAATCTTTGGGGGAGGCCTATGTTCAGCAGTGGACGTCTTTCGGCTGATATGATGATGATGATGATGTATGATTTGTGATTACGATAAAACAAATGCATTTTATTGCTGTAACGCTGTTATATCTTGTAAATATCATTATGAGATAAATACAGGAAATAATGAAAAAAACATAGGCAACACCTAACGACCCACATCTAAAGTCTCGTAACACCTCGACCCCGCTAAATGTTTCCAGGTTTCGCCAAGTGTCAAAAAATCAATATTAAATTATCTTGGCTCTGTCTCCTTTTTTTTTTGTTTACGGAGTGGAGAATGCATTTACGCATCCCCCCCTGGTCGCGGGTAGAACGTGCAATGGGGGGGGTATGTGGGACTCGCCGCTCTCGGGTCCCTCTCCTGCGAGAGGGGGAGAGCCTAGCCCTACCCACTAGAACTCCACTCCGGCGTTCACCCTCGTAGCCGTTTTGAGGACACCATAGGATCGCCGACGCACTCCACTATGATGCCCTCCGTGGCTCTGTCTCCTGCTTGCCCTGATGCCAGTGTACACAGTGGGCCTAGGCCCCTACCTCTGTCCTGGCGATGTCCATGTCGTCCCGCACGTCGCTGAACACGGTGGGCTGCACGAAGTAGCCGACGTCGCCGCCCGTCTCTAACTTGCCCTGCTGCCAGTGTACACAGTGGACCTAGGCCCCTACCTCTGTCCTGGCGATGTCCATGTCGTCCCGCACGTCGCTGAACACGGTGGGCTGCACGAAGTATCCGACGTCGCCCGTCTCTAACTTGCCCTGCTGCCAGTGTACACAGTGGACCTAGGCCCCTACCTCTGTCCTGGCGATGTCCATGTCGTCCCGCACGTCGCTGAACACGGTGGGCTGCACGAAGTAGCCGACGTCGCCCGTCTCTAACTTGCCCTGCTGCCAGTGTACACAGTGGACCTAGGCCCCTACCTCTGTCCTGGCGATGTCCATGTCGTCCCGCACGTCGCTGAACACGGTGGGCTGCACGAAGTAGCCGACGTCGCCGCCCGTCTCTAACTTGCCCTGCTGCCAGTGTACACAGTGGACCTAGGCCCCTACCTCTGTCCTGGCGATGTCCATGTCGTCCCGCACGTCGCTG
>JALPQI010023623.1:0-22974 GCA_025490895.1 Thaumatotibia leucotreta
CCGTTCCAATGGGGCATTCCATGGAAACGTCTCGTAAGCGACACTGTCTTTTCATTACTTTTGAGAAATAAGATTTGTAAACTGAGTTACGGTATAATAATACCATTTGTAGGCTTTAAGATTGACAGTGTTTCCTAGCGGCTAGCACATTTTATTAGGGTAGCTACCATAGTGTCACGTAAGCGACAAAAAGTAGATGTTTTCATGGAATGCTCCCAATGCATCAATGGGAGCGTGATAGACATACGTATCTAGTAAACACTAACAAAATCATATATTATTTTCGTACATCGTCAGCCTATGTTAGCCTGCTCAGATATTTCTGAGCACCCTGGCCGCTGCGATGTATATGATGTCGACTGCGCGACTACTTGTACAGTCAGCAGCAGATATTTCTAAGCGGACAGGGTGATCAAATGAACTTGGCACGACCTTATTGCTAAAAGACTATAAGAGTGTGTTAAGATCATTGTGAACACCCTACCCGCTTAGCAATATCTGCTGCTGACTGTACGTCAGTGTTTTGGGCTAAAATATCTACTCACATTGGTTCTCTATCAACAACGTTCTCTCATGTTTGTAAGTCCCTGAATGAATGCGATATTGGTTGCCCTGGCAACCGGCCAACCGAGGACACGTGTGATGCAGCGGGAGTTAGCACCTTGCCGTAGTAAACAACATTAGCGACGGCAATGTTGGCTTTCAGTCAATTGTTGACCGTTGGAAACGATATGGTTCCTGCTGTTAATAAGTATTCATAGGTGGTTTCAATTGCCATAATCTCATGATTTGCTTCCATAATATAACATGGACGTCTAACGGCCCAGCCACGACATCGGTCTAAGGCGACCAGCGGCGAGCGAATCCATGAGTGGGAGCGGGATGCCGATATAGGTACGAGAGGGAGCACCATACGTTTTCCGCTAAGCCGGTCGCCTTAGACCGATGTCGTGGCCGCGGCATAACGCTAGCTCAAAAATGCCCCCAAAATAAATTGTTCAATTAGGGTAAGTGCTCCAGTGAATGAACACTTAAGGAAATTTTCAACTTAATTTTTTTTTTGTGGCTTGGAGCAATAATGAAGTTTATATATGAATGTTCTTACAGAGTAAACCACTATTGTAGTTTTCTAAAATCAATTTAATTTTGCATTAGTGCTGCACAGTTTTAAATTATAGCTTACTGTAGGGGCAAAAATGGAAAATCGCCAGTGAATGAACACAAAATTCTAGTAAATGAACAAATGAAACCAATGAATGAACTACCTTAAAAATAATGTATTAAAATGTAAAAAGTACTCTATTTTTAATTGGTAGTGCTAGTAATATTCGATAATTGAATTTTAACTTTAATGAGACATAATAACTATAAACATAATGAAACGACATCAATTACAGTTTCACATTTCTGCGTATTCTGGGAAGGTTCAACTAACTCTTCCGTTACCATTGAAGCACTTGACCTTATATGTCGTTTTCGTTAAAAAGTAAACTGAGCTCATTCTGCATATCAATTCTAGCACTTAAATACTTTTGATTAACCAAAGATCCATTTATGTTTGTTTCTTCAGTGGCAGGAATTTGGACAATTTCGGTGATTTCAATAGCGTTGATTTTGAGATATTAAAACTGGCACTTGATAGTTCACTAGTTGCAACAGCTTTTAGAGTTTTGTCGAGAGATTCTTGGTCATATTGGAATCCTTTAAATGTTTTTTTGACCTTTCCATGTCTTAAAACCAGACAAAATACAAAATAAATGATTTCGTTCATTCACTGGTTTTCGCAATCCAATTAATGAACTAACTGTGTTTGCAGTAGTTCATTAAAATTTTGATATATCAAGTATTGTTCGAACACTAGCCCTTTGCTAGACAGCACATTTCTATTCAATTCATAGAAAACCAAATCTTATTAGAACTCCTAAAACGTCAGATATGGAACAAACAATAAATCACGCAATTCCAGTGAAAGAACTCCCCCGTTCGGTCACTAGGTTTCAAGCCATTTTGAGTTCTAGTTATAGAACACTGGATTAAAAACCACTATTTGAAACGAAATTACATTAAACTATACTTTAATAGCATGATCATAACCTTCCGGTTTCAAAAAAACACGCACTGTACCTGGGAGATGCACGAAACGCACACAATAACACATTAAACACAACGTAAGCTTACCTCAATCCTTATAACACCTCCATATAAAAAACGAACCGACGCAACGTGCCCAATTTAGATCATCGCCATTTGGACACTGGTGCATATGAGTTGATGTAAGTGCTACCAGAACTTGTCAAATAATATTCCTACCCGAAAAAAAAATATAACGCGTAGTAGAAATGCACAGAAAACTTATTTTACGAAAAAAACATGTGTTTTGTTCGTTCACTGGATTTGTTCATTCACTGGAGAACTTACCCTATGCCAAGATGGGCAGGACATAGCACTTTTCTTAACACCGCGCATATTTCTGCGCAACATCTTTGACAAATGTTTATAGAATAAAGCCAATAAAAACTTTGAATGACCAATCAAAACTATTTTTTAATGGCGGTTTAAGTTTTTATAGGTTGATATTGAAATTCATTACCGTGATGCATTAAAGAGGGGGTGACACTTGTCAATTAAAATTCAGGACCATTTTTGAAAGGCAATTTAGTATGGCGTGCGGCTTCCGTGTTTTATTTGTTCGTAGTATCCCTGATACTGACGATTACCGCGATAGATATGACAACATTTTGTCGAAAAATTTTCGAGGTTAAAGTTTTTAAGTACCCTTAACATTTGTCCGTAAGTGTAAATATTATTACAGAGCCGATTATTCAATAAATCAATAAACATTTATTTTTACGACATCATTTATTTTGTTGCGATGCGAATATGATTATTTCATAGTGATGTCATCTTCATACCTACGTTGTACCTAACGTTAAGGTGTTAAATGAAAATCATAATAATAACGTTACCTAGGTATTTATAAGCGTAGTATGCTCTTTAATAAATACCGTATATATTTGGAGGATAGGGTGTTACTGCCATAAAGAAATCAATTGATTCAGTCGATAACTGACAGGCAAAATATATTATGTTACGGTCACGTCTCAATATTGGTAAATGTTGCTTCCAAAATACGTATGGTACCGACAGTCAAAGACAAAATAAAGTGTACACAAAAATGTTCAAAAATATATATTTTTGAACATTTTACCCAGTGCACTCTAATTTCGTGTAATAAGAACGTCGTAATATATTTATGAGCGGATTCTTTCGATACTTCTTTTTGCACTTGACTGTGCAAAACCTGGATTTAGGTCGTTTTGCATATTTTGACTCTGTTGGATGTTAAAACTGACTGGTTACAATATCTGACACAGCCTTAGTCACAGCGTCATAAAGAGCTTGTCACATATTTTTGCGGCCTTCATGATATTGTCGGTGACTGTACCCTGTACCTATCCTATTCTATTGCTTCAAATAATCATGTACAAAGTTAGCCGTTAAGCGCCATCTATGGCAGACCCAACAAATTATAATGCCTACAAGCATGCATTTCGCGAAAGTAATGTTAGGACTAAGACTCAGATAGCGCTGGAAAAGATAGGTTAGGTTTAGGTGCACTAAGTGTAACTAGTGTAAGCCACGCCTCATAGACCGTAAGAATGGAAGAGTTTATGTATATTTAGTATTAAGTTTATGTTTCACACAATATTTTTTTGTTACGAATAAATAAATGAAATGAGTTGCATATTGATTATTGACATAACTAAGGGCATTTAATTAAAACAAAATTTAACGTCAAAATTCAGGATTTTTGTGTTAACAAATTAAAGTTTGTGTAACAACTTTTGGCACTGCAAAAGGGCGACAAATTAAAATTTTCTATGAGCGACCAACAAAACAAACTTATTTCTTTTAAATTTGCCCCCTTTTACTAATGCCGAAGATTTTTGGACTGCCTATACAACATAGTTTGTACGACTAACTTTCGTAACACTATTGACGCGATGGTGATTTTTGTTTTGAAGGCCTTGACTATTTCTTGCAATCGATCTAATACTTAGTTCGATCAGTTTATTACGTTTTCAAATGTTCGAGATAAGAAATAATAGTTTTGTGCCACAGACGCATCCAAATTAAATTCGCCGTTCCTTTATTCCTTGTTACGTAACGGGAATAAAAAAGGGATATTTTTATGCAACCGTGGCTATAGGTACCTACTGCAGTTCTAGTATTCTATAGTATCGTCCTTATTACACTTTGTTTTATAAATAAAATTTGTCAACAGTTGGACGACGCGACGCTGCAGGTGTTCAAAGATGGCGACTACGGTCCGTACCTCGACCTGGACTCCACGCTCAACGAACAGGACGAGGAATTGGAGGGCCTGCAAGAGAGGTAACACTGCTGTACTCTTAGCATATGATTGGTGCGACAGCAGCCCCGAAATACTGTCGTTTTAATCAAAATCTCTCTTCCTCCTCGCTTCCTCATGCCTGTGGCATTGGTCTCACCGCGAGGTACTACTAAGAGACACAGTTACTCGTCCAGCTATCAGCTATCACTGCCGAGCGAGTATCGCCGTGTCTCTTTTTTACACGGGTGTGCGTATCTGTTGTTCGTGTTTGTAGCCGATAATTTATAGCTTAGTAGCTCGCGGTGAGACCAGTACCTGAGGGTCCCGACAGCAGTCAGCGGTAACTTTTCCTCTGAGCTCTCCCTTGGATTCCTCATATATTCGGCTCTTCAGAAAGCGTATGTGTGTTCGGCAGACTTCCTTAAGAGACTCATGCATGTCTATGTAGCGGTATTACGTGTTTGCAACCTCACAGGCAATCTTGGCATATTTTAATTTCCTCGATTCTTGTACAGTCACCGTTTACTAATTGCAACGACATAAAGTCAGCCTATGATTGTAACTTTAAGTAACACAACTACAAATGCAGTTCTAAGCTTTGTTTAATTCATTTGTACTTTAGTCTCGTAAATCCTAGAGTACCTTGGACTCTTTTGGACTAGTACAAATTAGGTACATAAAGTTGAATTAAAATGTTGCAAATCGAGTTGCTTTTGATTTGTAGTGTTCGAATTTGGAACAAACGAAGCTAGACATTCTACAGATGTAGGTAGGTAATGTATAATCTAAAAATCAGCCCTTGGTGGATAACTTACACCCATCAAGGTGACATTGGTGGTGAGGTCTGTCGTCTGCCGTCTACGGGTTTGTAAGTGTTAAGAAAGAGATCATTTTAGTTGTCAGTGATGTATTACCTCAAGGTCTACTACAATTGGATCGTAAGAATGACGTCACAATCTTAACTAACCACACACGGGGGGGCTCGTATGAATGGAAGTGCGTACGAGTGGCCCCGACGATGCACTTCCTCTGCCGTTCCCCTCCTGCTCGTCAATGAACGGTGTATAGTCCACCATCCACTGGGACGGTAACGTGGGATCTACAATTTTCGCAAAAAAATATGTTCATATATCTTGTCAGCCTCCGTAGCCTAGTTGGTTGTGACCCTGCTTACGAAGCTGGAGGTTCCAGGTTCGAATCCCGGCGAGGGCATTATTTGTGTATTTATTTATCACAAATATTTGTTCCTTGGTCATGGCTGTCTATGTATTTAAGTAAAATATAGTATATAATATATATCGTCGCCTGGTACCCAAATCACAAGCCTTAATTGAGCTTACCGTGGGACTAGGTTAATTTGTTTGTGTAAGATGTTCCAAGATATTTATTTAGATATTTATATTCCATGGAGGCTCATACATAACAAGACTAACACATAATTTTCACGTAAAAATATTACTATGTGTCATCACCACTTTTTAAGTTACGCCCTGCATAAATTCAAACGTTTCTATAATAGAACGATAAGAAAGGATTAATTAATATGTGTACCTAGTTTTATCATCCAACTTATTCGTTTCACAATTCACGTTGCATGTACATTATCCTAGTGGCTGCAGGAAGTGGAAATCTTTGGTACTTATATTATGATTGACAAACTGCAGTTTTATCCTCCCGCTGCTATCGTGATTGCTCGCTCGCTTACATAACTTTTGTACCTATTTACATTGTACATATTGTAGAGGAATTCCTCTAAAATAAGTATTCTAACCGTATCTGCGGGGATAGAGCTTGATGGTAGCCGTGTAGGTACGTATTAATACTTTACATACAATAACATTCCTTAAACTCGGAAGAGGGAAATGCAGGAATAAAAGTAGATCGATATCTACTACTACTACTACTCCTAATATTTAATTAAAAAATTTCGCCATAATGTTTAGGGTACGTACCTACACGGCTACCATCAAGCTCTATCCCCGCAGATACGGTTAGAATACTTATTTTAAATTCACCATCTACTATCTACATAGTAATTAATAGTCGCCACCTTCTCAAATATGTATACAATCTAGGTGCTCACAATCATTAGAATATGAACCATCATTCACAAGTTGACAATAGACATCTGGGTGCTTAGCCAAGTTGCCAATCACTAACGCTTAGTAGTGTAGGTATAGTAGTTTACCCTCTCTGTCACTCTTACATATTAGTGCGACAAAGACTGTTAGCTGGCTTTCGTTTACGATTGACGATTATGCGTTAGCGATTGGCAACTTGTCTAAGCACCCTGACCTGGGTGCTTAGCCAAGTTGCCAATCGCTAGCGCTTCATCGTTAATCGCAGCTAACTGTCTTTGTCGCACTAATATGAAAGAGTGACAGAGAGGGAAAACTACGTTACGCTACTAAGCGCTAGCGATTGGCATCTTGGCTAAGCACCCTGCTACCGCGAACACCGAAGTCGTTCGGGGATTTGTATCTATCCAAGCTCCAAGCGTCATTAGAGCGACAGAAAAATCCACGAAATTTAGGGATTTCGTAGTTCGCGGTAGGACCGCTGTTCCGATTTTTATGGCCACCTCACTCTCTCCCATGTATCCTGTACAACATGGTGATGGCGTTTGCGATGCTGGTGAAGGAAGGAGGTACTGGATATGTGCAGTGCAACCCTATGTAATTGAACATGATATCGAATTAAAGTAGGGTGTCCACAAACAAGTTAAACAAATTTGAGCTCCAGAGGGATCAATGTAAGCCGGTCTACGTAGTTGAATATATATTTATATTAGTCATAATTTAAAGCAATTATTAATTTAACGTATATCAATTACTTAGACCAGCTGAAATCCAATTTTTATTCGCGTATGTACCTATTTGTATCGGTATATATAATTGGTTACAGAATTCCTTGCCGGCTTAAGATTTAATTCACACATAATAAAATCTTCATAAATTAGTAATACAATTTCGAAGCTTACATTCGCTAGTTTTACTGTCTACTTATATAAATATTAACTGAATTAAATATCTAGGTTATTGCCTCAAAAACAACAAAGTTGGTATTTTTTCACTTGTTTTACATAATTGTAAATCGCGTTTATTACCTCTAAAAACAACGAAATATATTATTAGTGACTAAAGTTCTAGATATAGTTCGTGAAATATAAATTGGTAACTTTCTACGAGTACCTACATTAGTAAAAATAAACATTCAATTTATATTTCTCGAACTACATATAATATATTCGTAATTATACGACTAACACAAACCGAATTTCCCAAGATGACTGTTTTGTTTCATAAAAGTGGACAACTAGTATTTATTTTGAGACAGCCTTTTTCAACCTTACGATCTTAGCACTAAGATAGCGTCTGTCAGCAAAAAGCTGTGCACCACCCTATTATTGACACCACGAAGATATCGACACAACAGAGTCGTGTGATACAAAGTGTATGACGTGCATTGATCTAATTAGCGTCAAGTTAGTGCATAATATGGCTAATTATACAAAAAGTATATGACCAATTCTATCTAGAAAGCTGAAGCGAAACCGTGAGTGCGCGGCGTCGGTTTTTCGACTCGATGAAGGTGAACCTGAGCAAAAACTGGGTCCCACACAATGCACTTGCACTGCTGCTACAGCGTGTTCTCTTTGCGCGCTAGTTATGCAGTTGATTAAAGTATTGACGTGTCCTTTCCAAATTATACATCAGTTGACGGTTGACGTATACCTGCATCACGATGCATACTTCTCTGAAACAATACTCTCTTTTGACAATATTCCTCCCTGTTATAATTAAATATGTTAATATTATTGGATGCTTATGCTTAGATTGAGCAGATAGAGTACACTATATTAACAACACCAAAAAATCTTTACACAGCGACCATCCTATTTTTATTGTAGGTACTTATCTATAATCTAAATATAAATAAATGATAGGAAAGCTGTTCAAGAAAGTAAGATTGGGAATAACTGAATAAAACTAATGTTAATTACTTTTAAAAGTAGCATGCCTATTTGCCTTCCGTGAAGTACACACACACACTAGTATTAAATCAAGTTCTTAATCCTATGCCAGTGGCATAGCAATACGAATATTTTTGACAGGAGTATTATGTCGCCGGCATAGGAGCACAATCATTTTGGTCACACATGCGTAGGTATCACTGGCACAGGTCTAATAAGAAAATTTCGATCGGTATATTATTAGGACTTAGTGAAAGAGTACCGAGGGCGAACGTGTTAACTTGCCATCAAATGATGATCTGAGTAATAAAGGTAATGCTTACTATATTGTATGTATCTAAGGTATATAAAAATCAAATTGTTATGCTCCCGTCTCTACGAACAAATAAAACATGGAAGCCGCATGCCACTAAATTGCCTTTCAAAAACGGTCCTGAATTTTAGTTGACAAGTGTCACCCCCTCTTCAATGCATCACGGTAATGAATTTAAATTTTAACCTATAAAAACTTAAACCCCCATTTAAAAATAGTTGTGATTGGTCCATCAAAGTTTTGATTGGTTATATTCTATAAACATTTGTCAAAGATGTTGCGCCGAAATATGCGCGGTATTAAGAAAAGCGCTATGTCCTGCCCATCTTGGCACAATTGAACAATTGCTTTTGGGGGCATTTTTGAGCTGGCGTTAGACGTCCATGTTATATTATGGCCGCAGTCCCGTCTCAATCAAAAAAGGGGTCACCCTATCGCATCCAGCCAGTGGTCGGACAGAGCGCGCTCACTCGTACCTGAGCGAACACCCCGTATGCGACCAATAGAAAATGGATGCGCAAGTTACCGCCGAGTCGGGACAGAGTCTCGCGGAGCTCGAGGAGCTGTGGCTGACGTGTCTGCTGGTGCCCGACATGCTGCAAGACGATGACGATGTGTGAGATTCTTTCCTGTTTTTGTGTCCAAAGTTTGGTGACAGTGGTTTAATGTGCGAAGTGATTATGTGATATCAGGGATCGGATACTGGTTTTTCTACAAAAGAAAAATTCTAATTTCGTTCTTCGGTACTTAAATTATTTATTAATATAGTCATTTAAAATAAAATTTGGTCAATTATATAAAATATTTAGTACTACATAAATAGTGTAAACATTTAAAAAAATTGAGCTATTTCAAGGTTTTTCTAAAAAACCGGTTCCGATCCCTGTGTGATACAGTTTGTTTTAAATCCGGTCAAAAGCGAGTTAGCTCACGTGGAAATGGTTCCGGACGAATTTCCTATGATATTTTAAAATACAATATAATTCTTATAGGTTTTCCTGTAAACTGATGACGTAAGAAATGTTTTTCTGTATTTTTTCATAAACCTAGTAGGTAGTTTCGGAGATCAGATTATTTTTTTCGTGATTCTTTGCATTGTTTTGTTTTTAGCCTTTGTTTTTAATTACTGCAATATTATCAAACTTACAATTATTAAAAATTACATTTCGAATCACATCACCCCGTATGCGACCAATAGAAAATGGATGCGCAAGTTACCGCCGAGCCGGGACAGAGTCTCGCGGAGCTCGAGGAGCTGTGGCTGACGTGTCTGCTGGTGCCCGACATGCTGCAAGACGATGACGATGTGTGAGATTCTTTCCTGTTTTTGTGTCCAAAGTTTGGTGACAGTGGTTTAATGTGCGAAGTGATTACTTGGTACCAGGGATCGGATACCGGTTTTTTTCCCCCATGCAAAAAACGGTTCTAACTATAATTTTAAAAATTCGTTGCTAATGGAGTAATTCAAAAATACGATTTGGCGAATTACATTAAATATTTAGTACTACATAAAGAGTGTAAACATTTTTAAAAATTGAGCTATTTCAAGGTTTTTCTAATAAACCGGTTCCGATCCCTGCGTGATACAGTTTGTTTTAATAAATAAAAATCCGGTCAAAATCGAGTTAGCTCGCGTGGAAAGGGTTCCGTACGGATTTCCTATGATATTTTAAAAAACAAAATAATTCTTATAGGTTTTCCTGTAAACTGATGACGTAAGAAATGATTTTCTGTATTTTTTCATAAACCTAGTAGTTTCGGAGATCAGATTATTTTTTTCGTGGTTCTTTGCATGTTTTGTTTTTAGCCTTTATTTTTAATTACTGCAATATTATCAAACTTACAATTATTAAAAATTACATTTCGAATCACATCACCCCGTATGCG
Organism: Thaumatotibia leucotreta; assembly: GCA_025490895.1. Classification (NCBI taxonomy): domain Eukaryota; kingdom Metazoa; phylum Arthropoda; class Insecta; order Lepidoptera; family Tortricidae; genus Thaumatotibia; species Thaumatotibia leucotreta. The sequence goes on from JALPQI010023623.1 coordinate 10,528, forward strand.
ACCAATAGAAAATGGATGCGCAAGTTACCGCCGAGCCGGGACAGAGTCTCGCGGAGCTCGAGGAGCTGTGGCTGACGTGTCTGCTGGTGCCCGACATGCTGCAAGACGATGACGATGTGTGAGATTCTTTCCTGTTTTTGTGTCGAAAGTTTGGTGACAGTGGTTTAATGTGCGAAGTGATTACGTGATACCAGGGATCGGATACCGGTTTTTTCCCACATACAAAAAAACGGTTCTAACTATAATTTTAAAAATTCGTTGCTAATGGAGTAATTCAAAAATACGATTTGGCGAATCACATAAAATATTGAGTAGGTACTAGTAGGTAGGTTTTTAAATAACCAGTTCCGATCCCTGAGTGATACAGTTTGTTTTAATAAATAAAAATCCGGTCAGAAGCGAGTTAACTCGCGTGGAAAGGGTTCCGTACGATTGTTCAATGATATTTTAAAATACAATAGAATTCTTATAGGTTTTCCTGTAAACTGATGACGTAAGAAATGATTTTCTGTATTTTTTCATAAACCCAGTAGTTTCGGAGATCAGATTATTTTTTTGTGGTTCTTTCCATTTTTTGTTTTTAGCCTTGTTTTTAATTACTGCAATATTATCAAACTTACAATTATTAAAAATTACATTTCGAATCTCATCACCCCGTATGCGACCAATAGAAAATGGATGCGCAAGTTACCGCCGAGCCGGGACAGAGTCTCGCGGAGCTCGAGGAGCTGTGGCTGACGTGTCTGCTGGTGCCCGACATGCTGCAAGACGATGACGATGTGTGAGATTCTTTCCTGTTTTTGTGTCCAAAGTTTGGTGACAGTGGTTTAATGTGCGAAGTGATTACGTGGTACCAGGGATCGGATACCGGTTTTTTTCCCCCATACAAAAGAACGGTTCTAACTATAATTTTAAAAATTCGTTGCTAATGGAGTAATTCAAAAATACGATTTGGCGAATTACATTAAATATTTAGTACTACATAAAGAGTGTAAACATTTTTAAAAATTGAGCTATTTCAAGGTTTTTCTAAAAAACCGGTTCCGATCCCTGCGTGATATAGTTTGTTTTAATAAATAAAAATCTGGTCAAAAGCGAGTTAGCTCGTGTGGAAAGGGTTCCGTACGAATGTTCTGTTATATTTTAAAATATAGAATTCTTATAGATTTTCCTGTAAACTAATGACGTAAGAAATGATTTTCTGTATTTTTTCATAAACCCAGTAGTTTCAAGGATCAGATTTTTTTTGTGGTTCTTTGCATTTTTGTTTTTAGCCTTGTTTTTAATTACTGCAATATTATCAAACTTACAATTATTAAAAATTACATTTCGAATCACATCACCCCGTATGCGACCAATAGAAAATGGATGCGCAAGTTACCGACGAGCCGGGACAGAGTCTCGCGGAGCTCGAGGAGCTGTGGCTGACGTGTCTGCTGGTGCCCGACATGCTGCAAGACGATGACGATGTGTGAGATTCTTTCCTGTTTTTGTGTCGAAAGTTTGGTGACAGTGGTTTAATGTGCGAAGTGATTACGTGGTACCAGGGATTGGATACCGGTTTTTCCCCCCATGCAAAAAAACGGTTCTAACTATAATTTTAAAAATTCGTTGCTAATGGAGTAATTCAAAAATACGATTTGGCGAATTACATTAAATATTTAGTACTACATAAAGAGTGTAAACATTTTTAAAAATTGAGCTATTTCAAGGTTTTTCTAAAAAACCGGTTCCGATCCCTGCGTGATATAGTTTGTTTTAATAAATAAAAATCCGGTCAAAAGCGAGTTAGCTCGCATGGAAAGGGTTCCGTACGAATGTTCTATGATATTTTAAAATACAATAAAATTCTTATAGGTTTTCCTGTAAACTGATGACGTAAGAAATGATTTTCTGTATTTTTCCATAAACCTAGTAGGTAGTTTCGGAGATCAGATTATTTTTTTGTGATTCTTTGCATTTTTTGTTTTTAGCCTTGTTTTTAATTACTGCAATATTATCAAACTTACTATTATTAAAAATTACATTTCGAATCACATCACCCCGTATGCGACCAATAGAAAATGGATGCGCAAGTTACCGCCGAGCCGGGACAGAGTCTCGCGGAGCTCGAGGAGCTGTGGCTGACGTGTCTGCTGGTGCCCGACATGCTGCAAGACGATGACGATGTGTGAGATTCTTTCCTGTTTTTGTGTCCAAAGTTTGGTGACAGTGGTTTAATGTGCGAAGTGATTACGTGATACCAGGGATTGGATACAGGTTTTTTCCCCCATACAAAAGAACGGTTGTAACTATAATTTTAAAAATTCGTTGCTAATGGAGTAATTCAAAAATACGATTTGGCGAAATACATAAAATATTGAGAACTATATAAAGAGTGTAAACAATTTTAAAATATGGAGCTATTTCAAGGTTTTTAAATAACCAGTTCCGATCCCTGAGTGATACAGTTTGTTTTAATAAATAAAAATCCGGTCAGAAGCGAGTTAACTCGCGTGGAAAGGGTTCCGTACGAATTTCCTATCATATTTTAAAATACAATAAAATTCTTATAGGTTTTCCTGTAAACTAATGACGTGAGAAATGATTTTCTGTATCTTTTCATAAACCTAGTAGTTTCGGAGATCAGTTTTTTTTGTGGTTCTTTGCATTTTTGTTTTTAGCCTTGTGTTTAATTACTGCAATATTATCAAACTTACAATTATTAAAAATTACATTTCGAATCACGTCACCCCGTATGCGACCAATAGAAAATGGATGCGCAAGTTACCGCCGAGCCGGGACAGAGTCTCGCGGAGCTCGAGGAGCTGTGGCTGACGTGTCTGCTGGTGCCCGACATGCTGCAAGACGATGACGATGTGTGAGATTCTTTCCTGTTTTTGTGTCGAAAGTTTGGTGACAGTGGTTTAATGTGCGAAGTGATTACGTGGTACCAGTGATTGGATACCGGTTTTTTTCCCCATACAAAACAACTGTTCTAATTTCGTTCTTCGGTACATAAATTATTTATTAATGGAGTCATTCAAAATGCGATTTGGTCAATCACTTACATAAAATATTGAGTACTACATAAACAGTGCAAACATTTAAAAAATTGAGTTAAGTATTTCAAGGTTTTTCTAAAAAATCGGTTACGATCCCTGCGTGATACCTACAGTTTGTTTTAATAAATAAAAAACCGGCCAAAAGGGAGTTAGCTCGCGTGGAAAGGGTTCTGTACGAATTTCCTATCATATTTTAAATACAATAGAATTCTTATAGGTTTTCCTGTAAACTGATGACGTAAGAAATGATTTTCTGTATTTTTTCATAAACCCAGTAGTTTCGGAGATCAGATTATTTTTTTCGTGGTTCCTTGCATTTTTTGTTTTTAGCCTTGTTTTTAATTACTGCAATATTATCAAACTTACAATTATTAAAAATTACATTTCGAATCACGTCACCCCGTATGCGACCAATAGAAAATGGATGCTCAAGTTACCGCCGAGCCGGGACAGAGTCTCGCGGAGCTCGAGGAGCTGTGGCTGACGTGTCTGCTGGTGCCCGACATGCTGCAAGACGATGACGATGTGTGAGATTCTTTCCTGTTTTTGTGTCCAAAGTTTGGTGACAGTGGTTTAATGTGCGAAGTGATTACCAACCAGGGATCGGAACCCGGTTTTTTCCCCATACAAAAGAACTGTTTTAATTTCGTTCTTCGGTACATAAATTATTTATTAATGGAGTCATTCAAAATGCGATTTGGCGAATTACATAAAATATTGAGTATTTGAGAGTATATAAAGAGTGTAAACATTTAAAAATATTGACCTATTTCAAGGTTTTCAAATAACCAGTTCCGATCAATAAATAAAAAACCGGCCAAAAGGGAGTTAGCTCGCGTGGAAAGGGTTCCGTCCGAATCTCCTATGATATTTTAAAATACAATAGAATTCTTATAGATTTTCCTATAAACTGATGACGAAAGAAATGATTTTCTGTATTTTTTTCATAAGCCCAGTAGTTTCGGAGAGATCAGATTATTTTTTCCGTGGTTCTTTGCATTTTTTGTTTTTGGCCTTGTTTTTAATTACTGCAATATTATCAAACTTACTATTATTAAAAATTACATTTCGAATCACATCACCCCGTATGCGACCAATAGAAAATGGATGCGCAAGTTACCGCCGAGCCGGCACAGAGTCTCGCGGAGCTCGAGGAGCTGTGGCTGACGTGTCTGCTGGTGCCCGACATGCTGCAAGACGATGACGATGTGTGAGATTCTTTCCTGTTTTTGTGTCCAAAGTTTGGTGACAGTGGTTTAATGTGCGAAGTGATTACGTGGTACCAGGGATCGGATACCGGTTTTTTTCCCACATACAAAAGAACGGTTCTAACTATAATTTTAAATATTCTTTGCTAATGGAGTAATTCAAAAATACGATTTGGCCAATCACATAAAATATTGAGTAGGTACTACATAAAGAGTGTAAACGTTTTAAAATATTGAGCTATTTCAAAGTTTTTAAATAACCAGTTCCGACTTCCGATCCCTGCGTGATACAGATTGTTTTAATAAATAAAAATCCGGTCAAAAGCGAGTTAGCTCGCGTGGAAAGGGTTCCGTACGAATTTCCTATGATATTTTAAAATACAATAGAATTCTTATAGGTTTTCCTGTAAACTGATGACGTAAGAAATGATTTTCTGTATTTTTTCATAAACCCAGTAGTTTTGGAGATCAGATTTTTTTTTGTGGTTATTTGCATATTTTTGTTTTTAGCGTTGTTTTTGAATTACTGCAATATTATCAAACTTACAATTATTAAAAATTACATTTCAAATCCTCACACTAAGTCCTTTCATTTAATATATCACCTCATATAGTTTTTAAATCATTTAATTTTCTAATTTACCCTCCAAAAGTAGCCTCGTATCTCGTATTTAAAATTCATTTGTTTACGTTCCACGACCATCGTTATGTCACAAACTTACATTAGTGTGTGTGCCAAATTTCAACTCAATCGCCCTAGAGCGAATCGACTGTAAAAGAGGGACAGTAAGACATACAGGCACACGCGAGTGATCCTAGTTATAAGAATTCCGTTTTTTTTCCTGTAGAACCTCCTTTTAAAACTTGTTTTCGGTTTAAAGTGTTGAGGCTGTACCTACTTAATTTGTACCGAAATCCTCTAAGTCAAAGTCAAAGTCAAAATATTCTTTATTCAATTAGGCCCAGCAACGAGCGCTTTTGAATCGTTAAACTAAATAGCGAATGAGAGAAAAAAAAAACTACCTCCGGTTCTAACCCTACACCACTGCCTGAGAAGAATCCGGCAAGAAACTCAGCGGGACTTTCTTTTTTCAAATAATAGTTTTATAACATCTTACGGCTAACATGCATTAATTAAAAACGAAACATAGATTTAATATAAATACAGATATAGTACATTAACTAGAGATGAAGTCTCTAATAGTCAGAACAATTATATAAATTTAATGAATTTTGAGAAATGTATAGATGTAAAGATATATGTAAAAGGGCATACAATTGTTTTTAGTTAAACGTTAAAATTTGCATTATTATACTGCTAGAGATGTAAAGGTCTCTAGTTGTCAGAGTAAAAATAATATACCCTAAAATGGGTAAACCGGAACTATTTTCAATTACTATGATAGTCTGAACTGTTGCTGTGGTAAATAGACAAATAATAATATTTGTGATATTTTCAAAAACTATTTTTTTAGTTTTTCTTGCATAATAAAAACAATAATACAAATTTCCAATTTAATAAAGTTGATTCCTGTGTTTCGAGCAGTGGTCCCTTGGTCTCCGACATGTCGGAAGAAGATATGTGTTTTTTTTTATTACTGTTTGCTGTTTTTTTTTCCTTGTAAAATGAGTGCCCTCAGTGGTATTACATTCAAATAATAATGTACGTTGGTTGCACATTAAATAAAAAAAATGATCGAAGTAAAATTTTAAATCAGTCCATACAATTTTTTTTATGTCCCTATAAATTTATTGCAAATAATAATACTATTACTTACGAAGTGGCTGAAAATAAATAGTGGATTTGCAAAGCCCTATTAGGCAGCTAAGGCAGCTATTGTTAACATGTCGAAGACGACGAGAATGTGTGAGATTTTATGAGATTTTTTCTGCATTCTGCTGTAAATTTGTGATGTTAGTATAAATAATGTGCGAACCGATTACATACATGCGACTGTAATTTAACACATTTAAAATCTATCTACTGCTTACAATGGCTTATTGTAATTGTAAAAATCGAAAACAAAATTTTCTGACTGAATTAAAATAAGTTGAATACGTACTCGCTATAGCATCCAACTTATTTTTATTCAACTACTTATGTCTAGACATTTAATAAGACGTAGATTATTAAATAACAGGTCTATTAAAATCTGTCTTTGGCATCTAGGTACGTAAAAATTACCAACGAGTAAAATATTTTAGATTTAACTAACGTTTATAAATTACGCGATTTATAAATAGGCTCTGTATTAATAGAATAAACATTTATTCACATTATCAATTAAAATCAAAAACTACTTGAGAATAATACAGACTAAATCTTAACCTTAAATCGTAGAAAAATAAATTGGTAAAAATAATTTTAAAATACCTATCAATTTAAATAAAATTAAACCTAAAAAACCCTTAAAAGAAGCTACCGGTCTTAACCTTAACCGCCCCGATTGGTTCACGACGCAAAGGTGCCCATCACGCTCGCAGCGTTTCCGCGCTGGAACTCGATGGACTGGACAGTCTCTGCTCCAGGAACGAACCGGAGAGGGGATCAAGGCCCCTTCCCTGCAGGCGTCGTCGCAATTCCCTAAGAAAATAAACTAGAACGATATATAATGTCTGTGATATATAGTCCATTTCAAATACGAAAGCCCGATGCCATTCGAAACTTTTGTCATTTAATTGGTCCACTACAAATTGGCACGTGTCGTACATCGATGTATGCAAAAAATATCACGCCACAAAAGGGTCTAGACAGGTATCTTTTGTTATCACTGATCCTATTGTTAACGCCTAATGTCTTTGTTAAGTGGAATCGGGCCTTCGTATTTGAAATGGACTTTACCTATGTATAACCGCGTATGCCATTCCAGGCTCTCAGTAATTGATGTATTTACATAATGTAATAATATTGCTGAGCTAACACTACAATAATTGCGCACTAAAATATTAATGCAATATAATACGTCAAAATAAATTAGTTTGTTTGTCCACAGTCGGAAGAACGCAATCATTCTGCGAACACAGCTGTCGGTGCGGGTGCACGCCATTATTGGTGAGTATCCTCATTAAACCACAATTTCATACACCCTTCGGGCGCCAATCGACAAAATAGTGCGGCCCCCAATTGTCGGAGTCCGATCGGCTTACGCCGGTCGAAAGAGTTCACAAATGTAGGTAAGTATTAAGTTTATTGCCCGTAGCTACTCCGCACTGTGGAACGAAATTCAGCTCAAACATTAAAATGTCAACTTTGGTTTCTGTCAATATTTTTTCATAGGAACACTCAACGATTTAAAAAAAATCGATAACGTGGCGGAAAGCATGCCTAAAAATCACATATAATACGTAGTATACATATCTGCGAGGGTATGACGGTTGAGTTCAAGTTTTGTGAGTGCTCCATACGATTCGATATTTATCGAAAAAATCAAAACTATAATTTTCGAGTCATCAAACTTATACAGGGTGTCCCAAAAATAACGCAACATTTAAATGTAATGAAAAAGCATACTTTTTTCGACCAATTCCAATTTTTTTTCCTAACACACAAAGTACACAGAATATGACTAAGTATTATAATTGCAAATCGCCCAGCAGCCCTGGTCTCCTTGACGAAAAACGGTTTTAACCCCATTTTCTGACCGTTTTTCGTCCATTTCATTGTTTATTTTTTATGGGGTTATTTATAGTCAAAGATCTATGCCAGCAAGCTCTCGATCTCCCATGGTTTGAAGGAGGGGATTTCACACTGCAGCAATGAAATTCACCCATATTTATGCAAATTTCATAGAAAATTTTAACGTGCTATGTTACAGCAAAGCCTTCGAAGTAATTTCTCTGCATGCTTTACCATACTAAACCCTATTCTTTGCACTTTATGATTAAATCAAGAAATAAGAAAGTCAAACAAGAAATAAGTATTTTTCATCGATTTCAAATCTTGCGTTATTTTTGGACAACCTTTAGGTAGTCATAGAAATGATAAACTAAACCCATTTCAAAATAAAAAGTATTAAAATAAGAACTTCTAATTTCTAGAAATAAGAATTTCGTTCCACGATGTGCCGCATCGTTCGATCCTAAATCCTAAACGGTTTCGGGAATTGTGACGTTTGGTAACTTAGAGCTTTTTTAACCGGCTAATGCCAATCAACCGTAGACGTAGGAAGCATCGCCTTATACATAGGTAGCGGTGGAAAACTTGACGAAAGGATCTGGTACATGTAGCAGTAACGTTTACAATCTGAATTTGAATAATGTCTTCAATTCTCATCTCTGATTGTTTCATCAGAACAGCTCATGATTGAACTACTTATAAATAAATAAAAAGCCCATTTATTCCATAACCAAAAAATTAAAGTAAACAATTTGAAAAAACTTAGTAAAGTAACTACCTAGTTAGGGATCAATTTGGTTAGAACCCCTTTCTCTGGGAAAGGTCTCCTCCGGCTCCAGTTAGTACTTAGTAATTAGTAAATATGGTGCTCCCAGTGGATGTTATTTCTGAAAGTATAACAAGGAAAATGATATCTAGAAACTAGCCTGCTAACATAAACGTATTGCGGGCACTGATCATTATTTCATCGATAAATTTAATTATCGTTGGCACAAAAAAAATTGTATGGTAATTTATCGATAAAATTGATTGTAGTTTAAGCCCTTATAAAGCTCCGACACCGGTAACCAAAAACCCTGTATATGTACCTACCTGTTATTCCTAAAAAGTGGGCATGTAGGTACATACTAATCACAGGTGCTTGAACTGCCTGTTGTATAACCAACGGAAATAATAAATGTAGGTACCTACCTAATCGATAAAAAAGACACCGTTAATAATGTTTTATGTTTAAAGATTATGTCACCGCAACAAGTACCTAATAAAACCCACACAAAGCACAATATAATTATAAGGTAGTTGCTAAGGCAACTGATTGTCATGCCAACGTTTATTTATTGTTTATTTTTGCGCCTTCTAAAACGCAGCGCCCCGGTTGCCGTAACGATTATACCTAAATTAATTTTATTATAATTATGTATTATAAAAATTAATCGTATGAAGCAGCATTTGGTGTGAACGTTACTAGTAAATATGGGGTCCGAGTCGTATACTATAACATAATACTCCCAGCATCCACAGGCGAAGACAGGTACCCATTCTTAGTAATATTTTTATTCAGAGTTGTAGACAGTCATCTACGGAAAGTCGTAGTCTTTATCTCGACAAACGTTATTGAATCTTGAAGCATGCGGGAATATATAGTCTATAGCATAGTCTTAAATCGTACTTTTTCCACTTTTTTTTAAATTGTGTTTATCTCAGAATATATTGAAGTTCAAAATTAATTTATTACTTTAGTCGATTAGTAAATAAATAAAGATTCTTTTAATATCATAAGCATATTAATTTCTTATTTATATATCCTGATATTTAGCACTTTCTCTTAAGGGGTACGAATTAGGCAAGTTTCCCCTACCATTCTTCTAATAATATTATCCACTGGCGTGTAATTACTCTAATTAGATAGTTGGTAATGTCAGTCTAAGACACTGATCCCATCAAAAGCGAGTTAGCGATTGATGGCTCGGCTATAAAAACAAACAAAAGATAATCGCCCCCGTGTAAAGAAATGAACAAGACCTACACAACGATATTTGTAGTTCACCACTCAGTTAGTATCTGATCGACATACTAGCTGATCGAGTCATCATATCAGCCGAAAGACGTCCACTGCTGAATATAGGCCCCCCCCCCCATGGCTGATCGAGTACCTAGCTACAAATATGGCCATATCTCTTTTCTTTACACGGGAGCTATTATCTTTTATTCGTTTTCATAGCCTATCAATCGCTGACTCGCTTTTGATGGGACCAGTCCCTAAATGTTATGATCGCCGCCAACGCGCATTAAACTCCCCTGGAAATTATACCACAGTCTTAAAAGCAAAAGCATTCTGATTGGGTATAGAGGTATGTAGCCTGGCATTCAGTGTCTTCATGACGTCCTCAACTTGTGTTCCCAGAAAGGTTACTCCACTCCCAGGGCCGGGAGCTGCGGCGTGCCCTGTTCACCCTCAAGCAGATCCTGCAGTCGGACAAGGACCTGGTGCACGAGTTCGTGGCTAACAAGGGCCTGGACTGCCTCATGCAAGTCAGCAGCATGGCCGACCACAACTACTTGGATTATATTCTGAGGGCACTTGGCCAGGTAAGGCTCTACAATCACTAAAATTTCAGGGCTGTCTTAGATTATGCTTCATGATTACTACCGAGAAAGCACCTGATATCCAAAAGCTATGGTCTATTAATGATTAAAAAACTTGGGCAAATCCGCAGTGAAAATTGGTGTTGATTCTAACTTAGGTACGAATTGAAATTGAAGACCATAGTTGTAGGGTGCGGTAGTAGGTAGTACTGGACTAAAATTGAGTTGTTTTACGATCTATTGACAGGATCTGGAAAACCTATTCATTCAGATTCCTCAAATTTGTGAATTCACTTCCAGATACTGTTGTATGTGGACGGCATGCACGGAGTTATGGCCAATAAGCATTGCATCCAATGGCTCTACTCGCTCATCTCCAGCAAATTCCGTCACGTGGTCAAAACAGCTCTCAAGCTGCTCCTAGTCTTCGTAGAATACACTGAAAAGAACTGCCTCCTCCTAATAGATGCTATCAATGCCGTGGACACTTCCAAAGGCAGACAACCTTGGTACAACGTTATGAAAATACTGCAAGACTTCGACGCGTCAGACACAGAACTTTTGATATACGCTACAACATTGATAAATAGATGTCTGAACAGCGTCCCCGATATAGATATGTACTACGATCAGGTTGATGCCCTACAAGACCAAGGGATGGATAACATCGTACAGTTGTATATGTCTAAACAAGGGACGGACTTGGATCTGCTGAGGCAGTTGCAGATTTTCGAGGCTGTGTTGCTTTATGAAGATGGAGATGAGAGTGGGACAGCCTTAAAGTGAGTATACATTATAATACCCCTGACAGCGTAGATAAATACGACGGATAGTATTTTGAAAGACTTATTGCGACTTATTCCCAATAATTTATGTTTTAGGCAACTAGATGAGTCTGTGATCAATTCTGTACATCGAAGGAGCCTAAATTTGAACACGTCGGACAGGAGAAAATCCAAGAAACAACAAATGAAGGACAAAGGTATGGTTTATTAATTGTATATTGCGTCGTTGTTTTTGGAGTTCAATGACAATTTTAAATTATTTTTGCATGAGCCTATGTTTTTTTGTTCTTTAACATATGAGTGGTAGTGCCTAAACAGCGTGGCATGTAATCATTTTATTCTTACTCAAGCTCTTATCGACATCACGTGCCATTACTAAAAATATCTAAACAGATACCACGTACATCTGTGAGAAGAGCAAGAACAAAATTATTCGACACTACTTACGTACGTCTGATTGAATATTTCAGTTCATGTACTTAATATAAACAAGCTTTAGACTTTCTAAGTTTTTTAATATTCGTATTTTAATAAATATTTTCTATAAAATGACACTAATGTCCTACTTATGTTTCTGTACTCGTAATACCTTTATTTTAATTCGAAAATAATATTTCCTAAACATCATTCATTGACAATGAGAAGTCTCATATACATTACATTACATACCTACTTGTAAAAGTATTGTGTTCGAAGATATTTAGCCATTGTTCATGGGGCTTTGTTTTAACACGTATTATCTGTTCTAATTAATTTACTTAGCCCATCACAAAAGTCACATGTATTATGCATAGAACCAGTATCTTCCAAACAATACTCAGTAATAAATACATACCCACATTACTTATCTTATCGTTTTACGTGAGCTTACCTTCTCCCATTTTTACTAACAACAGCCAAACAAGCCACCCACGTAGAACCCGAGCCAAACATAAAAGAGCCCAAACCATTGAACAACATAAGACCGCCTTTCCTACCTTCGATACTAGACAACAAAGAGAACAAAGAACTGACTACAGCTTTAAAAAGAAGACGAGACCGCTTCGCGAGGCAAGCTCATCACATAACGCAGCAACGAGAAATGCTCAACTCCAATGGCTTCAGCGGTCTCAATGGGAATCTTACTAACGGCACATATTCCAATGGAGACTACTCCAATGGAAATTATTGCAATGGAAACGGAAAAGCCTACGGCAACGGCGTCAACG
>JALPQI010023624.1:0-15780 GCA_025490895.1 Thaumatotibia leucotreta
AAAAAATATTATGAGACCTAATGTGAAATACCACCAAAAAAAAAAAATTTTTTTGCTCTTTTTTGTAGACTTTTCGCATACTTTTTAACATTTCCAGTACTTTTTATCATAACGACAATTTGTTAAAATTATTTATTTTAATATTTTTTTTAGGGACAGATTATTTCATCAAGTTTATTTCCATATTTTGATTGCCAGGCAAAAGGTGTGGTAATATTAAAACACATTGTGGTAGCATTGTTAATCAAAAAGAAGTTTTATGACGAGTTACGTCGAAAAACTTATTTCGAAAAAAAGGTTGATTATCTCTGAAACCAAGCCGAATCCAGGAAATGTTACATAACATTAAAGACTCTAAATATGGTCAGGAATTAAGCATTAAAATATTTTGGAATGCTTGCGAGCATTCTGTATGTGTCATACCTACTTAAACAAATGTGTTTATTTCTTTAGCGTCCATTTTCTTGCTTTCTTATCTCATGACACATTGATCCCAGAGGAAACATGCGTACATCTTTTTTGTAGAGAATTTTATGTAGATTACTTATGTACTAGAACGTTTTTTGCTATAAGCCACGGTTTACGAGTTATTTACGAAAAATTAAAAATAAGGACCTTTACATCCCTCTCCCCCCGTTAGCTCCACCCCTAACCACCAGTACTTTTAGTATGTGGTTAAGAACACCATTCCCTACAACTATGCCAAAATTTGCTTATACACGAGTTATTTCCCCCGATAGCCAACTTTTGGTTTTCTTTAGGTGGGCTAATAGCAACAACAACATAAAACATGGCGTAGTTGCCAACGGGGAAAAATACTAGACATTCTACTTTGCAAGTAATAAACTCATTGATGAACTGTGTTAGAAGTTTCAAGTAAACAGAAATATGTACTTCAAGTATTTAGTTAAATAGATGTGCAAATTAAACAATACCTTATCATACAAAATTACGAAAAAAAAATTGTTAACGTTAGGCCGGGCGACGTGTCCTTCCCAATTGGGTATCTTGGCGGCGATTTATGACAAACTAGCGTTTCTGTTGGCTCGACACATTTTTTTTCAGAATAATAATCATTATGCAATACACTTACACTGTTTAGTTTTCGCTTCAGCGTTTTGGTTTCTTGTGTAGATTTTTGTATTTGGGATGTCTAGTATTTTACCCGGTATCGAATTAAGGGTTAGGAATTGAAATTTTGGACTATTATATAGTTGCAGTATTGGACCATAGTTAGGTGATTTTACGATATTAAACCATAGTTTCGGGGGCGTCAGCCTCCGTAGCCTAAATGATAGTAACCTTGCCTACGAAGCTGGAGGTTCCGGGTTCGAATCCCGGCGAGGGCATTATTTGTGTATTTATTTATCACAAATATTTTGTTCCTTGGTCATGGCTGTCTATGTATTTAAGTATCTATATCTTTCTATCTATTATATATATATACACGGTGGAATTTAATCGGTGAACAGGAACCCATTTTTCTAATTCAGTAATCGATGGCGGTCACGTTTATGTAGTACTTAAGTGGAACCAAGTTTTTTTTTTAGCATAACAATTTTTTATGTTGAAATTAAACTTTAATTAAAACTTATTGTCACCCTACTAATGGTTTAGTCTGAAAAGTTTAATACCTCTTTTCAAACTATCAGCCATGCATCGCTCTTATTTTACATAGGAATAGAGTCTATCGCAAAAATTAATGAGTGGTTATTGCTCATTTATGTTTTAAGTTTCTATGGCTGATAGTTTGAAAAGAGGTATTAGACTTTTCAGACTAAACCATTAGTAGGGTGACAATAAATTATAATTTCAACATAAAAAAAATTATGCTAAAAAAAACTTGGTTCCACTTAAGTACTACATAAACGTGACCGCCATCGATTACTGAATTGACAACGTTTCAAAATTTTCGATGTCCCTAAATCGAAAACCATTTCGAGATATACGCACGTAGATCACAAAAATATATTTTTTATATTTTTTTTCGCAATATTTTTGTTTAAAATCTTAAAAATAGTTTAAAGGGGAAGTGACGTCACGTAGCTGATTCAGAGCTGCCACTATAACCAAAAATATCTTGTGGTTGGAATGTCACTTGTGTTTGGCATTGACATTTGACACTTGTTACCGTTCTTCGTAGTTTTCTTACGTGTATGAAACATCACTTGTGACGTCATTGAGCTGATTTTTGACGTTTGTAACTTACGCTCTTTCTGCTCGAAGTAGTAATAAAAAGGGATTTTCGCCCGAAAATAGCAATTTTTTTGAAAAATAAAAAAATACGTGTATCTTTTAATATTGAGTTCTTTCAAAACAGACAATAAAAACTATGACTAAAAAATATGAAATGTTGTCAATTAGAAAAATGGATTCCTGTTCACCGATTAAATTCCACCGTGTATATATATATATATCGTCACTTGGTACCCACATCACAAGCCTTAATTGAGCTTACCGTGGGACTAGGTAGATTTGAGTCAGATGTCCCAAGATATTTATTATTATTATTTATTCCCACAAGTGGTAACAACTGGGAATTAAAAATCGTGGGATTTATTTTTCCCAGTAGATACCAGTGGTATCATACCACCAAATATTAAAGTGGTAACAGGTGGAAAAAAATCTCAGTTGTTAATCGTGTCATGTGAAACGCGGGGTATCGAAGGTGGCGGGGTCAAAGCCGATAACTCGAGAAAACCGGTTTTTGAAATACGAACTAAATGTCACATACGTGAGGTTTGTTTTTTCAATGAAAAAATATCTTGACTTATCGGGTTTGGCCACTCAGCTCTCGATATAATAAATGTAAAGCAAACCTAGAAGAGCATTCTTGCGTATGAATTCAACTAGAAAATCGTTGTTATCCTCAAGCGGAACAATAGGCCTTTACCAATAGGCTGCGGTGGCTGCTTTCCATCAGGCGGGCCGTGTGCTTGTTTGCCACCGACGTGGTATAAAAAAAAAAAAAAAAAAAAAACCAATTTGACAATCACAAATCAGCAGTAGCGACATGCCGATAGCTACTTGCGAGCAGTGAGTAGGTAGCTTTCGGCGAGTTTATTCTTCGCGGGCGAGTGAATACTCTTAAAAAATTTACTCGTCGGCAGTCTGAACAGCTAGTAATCAACTGTACTAAAATATGTCTGTAACTTTTACTGTGTTCCCTAGGCGAAGAAATACTGGATAGCCCATCGTTTAATAATATTGGGTCTCTGGTTGAAATGGGTGGGTAGCATAGCACTACACTAGGCTAAATACCGCCTGACCGAGTGATCGATTTTTATTCACCTACGACTATGAATGAAATATCAATTCAAAACTGTTTACATAATATATAGATATCAGGTGATTACATCGATTCCGAAAGTTATTTGACTGGTTGAAACTACTGATACTTGGGTCTATTTAAGATTAAAATAAGGTAAATAATTTTGACGTGTCTTAATGTTTATTCAAAGTGATTGAACCTGTTGAATGTTGCCTCATTTATATTAATTATAGAATAATCGGACCAATATGTAAATAATTATAAAATATTACTACATATTTGTAATGAACTATTTTTGAACGGTGTTTTTTAGTAAACTGACATTTCGAAAGCGCTCATCTTCTTTTTAATGATTTAAGAATAAACATAATTATTTATAAATGTGGTTTTATTTATTTACCACAAAGGTATACTAAATAATATTATTAGGTAGATAATATTCATTATTTAAAATATTTTAATAATCAGAGAGCCTACAGCGAATTATAAATATCGTTAATTTCAAGTATCTGTCTCTGTCAAGTTGAAGACGCCTTTTTTAGAGTGACAGAGATAGATGCTCGACATTTACGATTCTCCAAGTTCGCGGTAGACTTTTAGTTCATTGCGCTTCGCCAGCAGCGCCATCTAGTGTCGATAAGACAACCTATGCTAACAGAGCTCAAGCGAGCGCATAGGAAAGTCGCCCTAGAGGTGTCCACGCTATTTTGAACCCGATAGTACCTACGTGACTCGGAATTTATGGAGATCATCTCTTAAAATGATTATTTGTGTTTCACTTTTCATAACTTCTGCTAAAATATATACTATTATATACATATTTAGTAGTTCTTGCTACTTTCGCCAACCTAAATATTTCATAATGTATGAGTGAGTAATCTATAATGACAAAATATGTATAAAATGAACGTTAAGAGGTCATTATATTAGTCAATGGCAACAAGTTGTCCTTTGATTTCGTATAGAAGCAATAAGATTTGCTTGTGCCGGGACATTTAATCAAGCTTTCTCCATCAATACATCTCCAGAGGAAAATCACTCGATTTCTGCATAAACGTCTGTCTGGCGGACCGAACAAGCCATCAATTTCAATAAAATAACTGGGTGAGACAAAAAAACAGTAATCAATCATTTGGATGGCGCGTCAATTTGGGTGAGGGAGGCGAGAGTGCCGTTTTATGAAATACTTTCTAGGATATACGGATTTATTAAGAGAATAGTGTTCTCGAAAAAATCGTGTTCAACTACCTATTTATCTGTAAGGTGTTTTGATATAGATGTAAGGTGACATTTACTAGAAGGAAATATACCTATATTTTTTTCTACTCCAGCACTTAAATCTGTCAATTAAATGATTGTCAGCGGTATCCAAATTAACGTCATTTGAGAAACGATAAGAAAGTCTATTTGTCTATAGGTTTATATGATAACTGCTGAGAAGTAATTATATGAATAAAGGAGTTCTGTTATTTTTTTCCTAAGGACATCTTCCATTTATCAGGTTTGTTTTCATTTAACTTTTCAAAAACAATTTCATTTTTAGTTTCATTATTTAAATCAATATGTAAAAATAATCTGAAATGCGTTTTAATACATTAGCGTTTTATTACAAAACAAAGGTAAAAACTATACTTACAATAAAATGGGTTACTTACCTACTTAAATAATGAATGGGAATATCAACTAAGAGTAAGTAATAAAAGTAAACCAACAATTTTGTTCCTTAGTTTAAGAAGATAAAATCCCAGTATTTCATCATCAGTTCATCGGAATCACTCATAATTACTTAACTTTTTGCACAATTACTCGTAGGTGATTCGACATTACAAACAAAAACGC
The DNA here is from genome assembly GCA_025490895.1 of Thaumatotibia leucotreta. Classification (NCBI taxonomy): domain Eukaryota; kingdom Metazoa; phylum Arthropoda; class Insecta; order Lepidoptera; family Tortricidae; genus Thaumatotibia; species Thaumatotibia leucotreta. Next base: position 5,111 of record JALPQI010023624.1, read on the forward strand.
TAAATATTAACGCGATATTACAAAACAAAGGTAAAAACCATACTTACATATATCATACAATTTTATATTTGACATTTAGATATTCTTGAACGCACGCAACCACATTTTTCGTAATTTACAACCGGCTTATTTTCTTTTTATTTCGTCTATGGCATGTTCGGCATATGTGTTCGAAATTTGTAAATCTTGGTAAAACTATTTTAGCGTTTTTGTTTATTTGGTCGAGGTGATTGCGCAAAAAGTTAATTCATTATGAGTCTTAATTGTATTGCAATATATGCCAAAAAGAGTAAAAATCGGGTGAAAGTAGTTTAGTTTTGTCTGGTTTCCCAATAACCTATAATACCGTTAAGGTGAAGTTTAAGTTCGATCACATAAGTAGTTTAATCAAATATAATATATAACGACAGCTCAACATACATCATTGTACTAAATATTTTTCTTGGGTATATTTCTTGTAAATAAATCCTGTATAATTTATATAATTATTAAAATCTACATCTGTCTAATTATATTCATATTTTTCCGTTGTTGTCTTTTAAAAAAAGGGTCATCGCTATGCCTTCAATCTTTCATCCAACTGCCTGCATGAATTTCATTTTCCGTTGATGTGAATCTCTGAAATAGATACCGGTCTGTTTAACAAACAATAAATGAACAAAAGGCCTAAATATTTGCCCTGGCAACGCTCCCGTATTGTCCAATCGTAAATATCGCAGATAAAGCTTTCCGATGGCGATTTTATTTTTTGTGTATGTATAATGTATAGTTATTATTGTGAATTTGATGAGCCATTTTGCAATGGTGCTGTGGTGTTTAATTTTCTTACATTTGTCATTGTATTATTCAAATAACATGAACATGAATACTCGTACAATCTAAAATCATAGTAAAATGTTTTCCAAATCTGTCATTAACCTTTTAATGGGTATCGGCAATATATTATTTGCCGTCACACGGAAAACAAAACCAAATCAATTTACTCGTAGAAAACCATAAGGTTCAAAATTGAATGCTTTGGCAGAATTGTCAAATGGTTAAGTAAGAAAACTAAGTCGACTTTCAACGACGACGAAAACACATTTAACGAACTGGTCCTTTTTCTTTCACAAATGGTCACACTTCTATGCTGACAGACCGATATCGACTAATAACATAATTACTATTAAATTTACAATGACTGTATCGCCGCTGATTAGTCTAAAAATGATATACCATATTCTTGATTGGCAGTAGTAGGTACTTCTTCACTTTAATTATATTTTTGTTTTTCTTGGATCTAAAGTTGTACCACACTTTTTAGGTATTGTATTATAACCTCGTAAGTCCCGGCGTACTTGTACAAGTACATATTAAGGATAGTAGTTCAGACCTGATATTTTAATTCCATACATCGAGTAACTGCCTAATGTACTTACCTAAGTACAAATTTTTCATACCCCATTTACCAGGTAATTTTTTTACAACGGCAACACTGACTCTTTTATTTTCATTCTCTAGTCTATGGTCAATTCCGCCATGTTGGACAGGTGACATTATCTGTCAATGTCATTGTCCTTTTTTCGCAAGATGGCCACGCCCATAGACATATAAAATTGATAGACCGAGTCTATTTTATCTGTGGGTGACGCCGGCAATGCCTGTCAACGATCTTTGTTTGGATATACTAGTGCACCTAAACCGCAAATAGTAAAAGTGATTAAAATAAAGCTTTTCATGTATATTTCTGTTCGATAAGTGCACGGAATGTGATAAAAGTGATGACTTGTGTGGTTCCAGGGTGTAAAAACCGCCAGGGTTACCTGAATGAACAAAATAAAGACATTACGTTTCACCGGCAATTTAGTTTTGACTTGAATTTTAAGATTTCGAACCTTATTAAGGTAAAAGTAACTGAAAATCTTATTCAATATTTGTTGTCGGATACATATGTGTAGTTTTGTGATTAAACCATTTGTATTTACATTCGTAATGTAATTATAAATAGTGGGATTCAAACATTTGTATCGCATAGTGTGGTACTTAAGAGACCGATCGTGATATCGATAAATGTATTGATAGTCAACTCAAAAATGAATCGATGTTTTTAATGTCCAACAGGTTTCCACTGGACACTGAACAAAGGCTATTATGGGTCAAAAATATCAAAAAGGCAGACGACTGGTACCCTAAAGAGTATTCAAAAATATGCTCCGCACAATTTTAAGCTGTTGTTTCAGGCAAGGGTACGCGCATAAGTGATTACATTCTGACGTACTACCCACCATATTTGGTAATCATCCAGTGTCATGTCAACCAGCAAGTAAATTAAGTTTAGTTTAATAATGACGCTCATGTGATACTTGTGTAGACTGATTAATTTAATTATAAAGAAGCCATCATACCAAAATTGTTAGGTATGCTTTATTTAAGGAATGATAAGTCCATAAAACATGTAATAATGAGAGTTTTCTGAAATCACCAGGGCGGGAGCAGGTCCAGAAACTTGTCTAAATTCTATGTTTATAGTTTCTGGTTTAAATATTTTGTATGAGTTAAAAAAAATACATAAAAAAATTTAAACTTTATTAAAAAAAAAAACATTGACTTAGTCTTTCTTTGGGGCTAGATAATTGTGTTTCTTAGCGGGACCTTACGGCTAAGTGGCGTCAACTAGTGGCATACGTTTTAGGAAACCCTCATTATGACATTTTAATTAAAGAAAATATTTCGTTAACTTTGTGATTTTATTTTTATCCTAAAATGTAGATTTTGAAATCACGATCGAAGAAGATCGTGATTTTGAGTAGGAAATAAGGTTTATTCCTACTGTATTCGCTACCTAATTTGGTAAAAATATTATTATTGACGATAAAAGTATACGATTGAAGACTGGACATCACTAATAGTAATGACATTTTATCTAGTCAGGTTGGTAGCATTGTTCAAGAAAATGGAGTCGTTGATGGAGTTCACGACCAAGTAGAGCTACTTTATTTGTCTCTTTTTCCTTATGGAATACGTCTTGAGATGGGGTGAAGGATGACAATAGTTTGTTCATGTATGTCTTAATACACGGAATCTTCCCTATATTTTATCTGTGGCCACGCCACTGTCACGGGCAGGTCGCCGGTCGGAACGAGGTAAGTTAATCTGTTTTTATCAAAGTAATCTCTGGATTTTTCTTTTATTATTATTATTTTTTTTTTTTTTTATACCACGTCGGTGGCAAACAAGCATACGGCCCGCCTGATGGAAAGCAGTCACCGTAGCCTATGGGCGCCTGCAACCTCAGGGTGTCACATGCGCGTTGCCGACCCAATAAAAATAACGTTGGCACAACAAAGTGGCTCCACTCCACCTGATCGTAAGTGAAAAGTAGAACCCAAATCGCGGCGGCAACGAACAGGAGACAATCAGTAACCTGTTAGTTGCCACCGCCTTGCTGGCCCGCTAGATAAACTATGAATTTTGTAAATTAAATAGAATTTTAAAGAAAATAGTAAATTTGTGAGGTTTGTGAGCGGTCCCAATAATTTGTACTTGACGTAGTACGTTAGGCATTTGTTGATTAGTATATTGTCTAAAAGACTGACTTTTGTAATTGTTTTTTGAGAAGAAAACCGTTTTTTTTGTTATAAAGTATAAAATACTACTTATGTCACTTTAAGAGAAAAAATGTGATGTATATTATAGAACTTTAATAAACTCTTTAACTTTTTTATGTTGTATTTTTTTACTTACTAAATGCCGAATGTACTTACAGATGTACAAAATATTTTCATTATTTTTTGCTTTAAATAGGTCCTGTACATAATAAACATGACGTTAAAAATATAGAAAACTAGATCTCACTTGAAAAAATACGTAAAACCGTCAACTTTCCGTCTCGGTCTGAAGCACTATTCCTTATTTGTATAGTACTTGGTATAGTACAGCCGGTAGTTATGACTACCGCTGTTAAAAAAACACAGGACTTACGAGGATAAATTATAATTAACATTTTATTTCTCTTAAATCTAATTCTAGTACACCTTTACTTGTGGTTTTTTATTACACACAACATTAATATACATGTTGGCGATGCGCTCATCATACTTACCTTTTACCTATCTTATATAGCCCACCTAACGAAGACCAAAAGTTGCCTATCCGGGGAAATAACTCGTGTATAAGCGAATTTTGGCATAGTTGTAGGGAATGGTGTTTTAAACCACGTACTAAAAGTACTGGTGGTTAGGGGTGGAGTTAACGGGGGGAGGGGGGTGTAAAGGTCCTTATTTTTAATTTTTTGTGAATAACTCTTAAACCGTGGCTTGTAGCAAAAAATGTTCTAGTACATAAGTAATCTACATAAAATTCTCTACAAAAAAGACATACGCATGTTTCCTCTGGGATCAATGTGTCATGAGATAAGAAAGCAAGAAGATGGACCCTAAAGAAATAAACACATTTGTTTAAGTAGGTATGGCACATACAGGATGCTCGCGAGCATTCCAAAAGATTTTAATGCACAATTCCTGACCATATTTAGAGTCTTTAATGTTAGATAAAATTTCCTGCATTCGGCTTCGTTTCAGAGATAATCAACCTTTTTTTTCGAAATAAGTTTTTCGACGTAACTCGTCATAAAACTTCTTTTTGATTACAATGCTACCACAATGTGTTTTAATATTACCACACCTTTTGCCTGGCAATCAAAAAATGGGAATAAACTTGACGAAATAACATGTCCCTAAAAATTATTAAAATAAATAATTGTAACAAATTGTTGTAATGATAAAAAGTACTGGAAATGTTAAAAAGTATGCAAAAAGTCTAAAAAAAAGACAAAAAAAAAATTTTTTTTTGGTCGTATTTGACATTAGGTCTCATAATATTTTTTGTTTGTTTTGATGTCTAGAATGCATATTTAAAATCTTTTGACGATGTTTATGAGAATATTTTAGGTTTAGAAGATAATTAGGAATTTTATATTTACAAATAAGCATTCAGGGCGCGCCCGGGCGTGAGCATTTCAAAAGATTTTAAATATGCGTTCTAGACATCAAAATAAACAAAAATGATTATGAGACCTAATGTCAAATAACGCCAAAAAAAAATTTTTTTCTCTTTTATTTTAAACTCGTTGAATACTTTTTGACATTTCCAGTGCTTTTTATCACAACAACAATTTGTTAAAATTATTTATTTTGAAATTTTTTTAGGGACAGGTTATTTTGTCAAGTTTATTCCCATTTTTTGATTGCCAGGCAAAAGGTGTGGTAATATTAAAACACATTGTGGTAGCATTGTAAATATTGTAATCAAAAAGAAGATTTATGACGAGTTACGTCGAAAAACTTATTTCGATAAAAAGGTTGATTATCTCTGAAACCAAGCCGAATCCAGGAAATTTTATTTAACATTAAATACTCTAAATATGGTCAGGAATTGAGCATTAAAATCTTTTGGAATGTTCGGGAGCATTCTGTATGTGCCATACCAAATTAAACAAATGTGTTTATTTCTTTAGTGTCCATCTTCTTGCTTTCTTATCTCATGACACATTGATCCTAGAGGAAACATATACACAATTTATTTGTAGAGTATTTTATGTAGATTACTTATGTACTAGAACGTTTTTTGCTATAAGCCACGGTTTACGAGTTATTTACGAAAAATTAAAAATAAGGACCTTTACACCCCTCTCCCCCCGTTAGCTCCACCCCTAACCACCAGTACTTTTGTTATGTGGTATAAAACACCATTCCCTACAACTATGCCAAAATTCGCTTATACACGAGTTTTTTCCTCTGAGTTTCCTTCGTTTGGTTTACTAATAAAGAATTGTATCTGTACGTACTTAGTTATACCTAAATATGTAATTAATTGCTATACAAATATGTACCTTTCTGTTTAGCCTTAAGGTTGAATTTAAATTGTGTTATTGGCAATGAAATACGATGCTATGTACCGGCCGGCAGTCCTCTGCTAGCCGCGCGCCTATGCGCACTCTCGCTGTGACAATTTGTTTTTCATGTGTATTCCCACATACATATTTCTATTGAAACCTCGCCTTTTCTTGGAGTGAACCCCATACAACCAACAATACATATATATACGGGTTTAGTTGAAAAAAAAACTATCTAGTTATTATGGTGTTCTTTTAAAAATACTTTCAATTCTATAATTTATTTATTATTAGGAGCCTGTATTGTCCCACTGCTGAGCAAAGGCCTCCCCCCATTTTTCCACTTTTCACGGTTTTGTGCAGTGTCTGATCATCCCTTCAGAAACGAGTCAAGCTCATCTCGCTCTCCGTCTCGAGATGTTGGGCTTCCACTCTGTGGTAATCTTGGCCCACAGGTCACTTGGCATGCGGGAGACGTGTCCAGCCCAGTCCCACTTTAACGTCGCCGCCTTCCGAGATACATCAGCAATATTAGTTCTGGAGCGCAGTGTTGTGTTTCGGATACGATCTGTTAACTTTACGCCTAATATACTGCGCTCCATTGCTCGCTGACAAACCCCGAGTTTTGTCTTTTGAGAAGCTGTCAATGACCAAGTCTGTGCACCGTAGGTGAGTACTGGAAGTATGCACATGTCCGCTTTAGTGATAGCGGGAGGTCACCCTTCATGAGATGTTTCATGGACCAATAGCTCCTCCAGGCGTTGTCAGTCCGTCTTGACTTCCTTCTCCTGCCGCGCCTGGAAAGAGACTAGTTGGCCCAAGTAAAGATACTCATGGACATATGCAATAGTTTCTCCACTTAACTCAATCCTACATGCGGTACTATTGGTCATAAGTTTGGTCTTTGACATATTCATCTCCAGTCCAACCTCGAGGCTTGCGTTGCTTAGGTCTTGAAGCATCGAATGTAGCTCGGAAGCGGTTTAAGAGAATAGGACAATGTCGTCGGCAAATCGGAGATTGGTCAATCTTTTATCACCCACGACAAGGCCCCTATCCCTCCAACTCGGCGCTAGCTTCCGGAAAACCTGTTCGAGTGTACTGGTAAAGAGCTTCGGCGACAATGGATCTCTTTGCTTGACTCCTTTCTGAATATCGAAGGATGCACCAGACGACTGCAGTTTTATTGCAGCTGTGCTATTTTTGTAGATGGTGGTTATTAAATGAATGTAACTGGCGTCTATATTCTGATTGTGTAAGGCTGTAAAAATTGAATTGTGGTGTAGGCTATCGAACGCTTTAACGAGTAGTCAACGAATGCTAGATAAACTGGAATATTATACTCTTGATGTTTCTCAATTATCTGGTTAAGAGCTTGAAGGCGGTCGGTCGTGGAGAGGCCCGGGCGAAATCCAGCCTGTTCTGGTGGTTGATGGCGGTCAAGTGTTCCTGAGATGCGACTTTCTATTATTTTAAGGAATATTTTGTAAATGTGGGAGACAAGACTGATAGGACGGTAATTTCCTATGTCAGATCTGTCTCCCTTCTTATACAGTAGAATTATATTGGAATGGAACATTTTTTGTGGAAAAGTTTGGGTTGATAAGATGGTATTAAAAAGTCTTACGTATGGAATCAAAGTTGGTTCTCCTACTCTTAATGCTTCGGTGGTGATCCCATCCTCACCAGGGCTCTTGCCATATTTCATTTTACGAAGAGCCTTATATACTTCGTTGTCTGTAACTAGTGGGATGGTTTTGTAGCTTTCCTGTAAAACGGACGAAGGCTGAACGCTTGTAGGGTCAGCATACAGGGTTTTATAATATTGGGTGGCGATGTTTAGGATCTTTTCCCGGTCACCTTGGCGAGCTCCAGTATTATCTTTTAATGATGTTACCCAAATTTTTCCTCGGGAAAAACCGTCTCTTGCCATTTTAAAAGACGTGTTCTTATCCAATGCTATCTCAACTAATTTTGTTCTAAAGTTTCTAATATCTGTGCGTATGCTACGTTTTACTTGTGTATCTTTTGTTCTGTACTCTACACTATTTCTGGAAATGCTTAATAGTTGCCGTTCTTCTATCAATTTAATTGTTTTTTCAGTCAGTTTTTTGTGTTTGTATTTGGGTCGCCTTATTTTATGACTTGCGAATTTAATACATTTAATAATGTTGTTGTATTGATCATCTGCTGTTTGGTTATCGCTGCCTAGTATTTCGAAGCTGTTGTTTAATTGTATGTTAAATTCTTCCTTCTGATTTAATAGTGTACATTTATCATGCCTCGGTATTAGAGCTTTACGGATTAGCAGTTGGCGATAGATTTTGCAGTTGAAATTCACAATAGCTCGAAGAGGTCGGTGATCGGAACTAAAGGGTTTAGCAGCCTTACCGAACAAGAGGTGCCTTTCCCCACGGATGAGGTCAATATTTTAGGTGGTGTACTAGCAGGACCTAAGAATAATCCATGCTTAATATCAGCTCTAGATCTTCTTTTGTTTTAGAGTTATTCAAGATAATGTAAAATATACAGGGTGCCGTTGAAAGTTGCATATTTCGTAAACTGTTCAAGTTAGATCAACCAAACAAAATTGTGTTTGATAACAATAAAATAAACTACAAAATGCATATTTTTAATCTGCATCTTGTCCTTATTTTTCATAATAAAAAAAGGGTTCTTGTTTTTTTTTCCATATTTTTTTTATTTCACGCGGAGGTACACCTACAAAAAAAAATTGCAAACATAGCCACTAATGTCCACTATATACATACATTAAGATATTTCCATAAATCATCGTGCGTCATGCCAAAAAAAAAACTATTCCAGAAGTAGTCGTTACTGGCATACAAATAAAGTACTAGTAGGTACAGTGTGAACATAAGGGTGTAGGTACACAATCTCTTTTTCATTACACTTGCTGCCTAAGCGCGCCATTGCTTGCACGCGCTGCGGGAGTAATAGAAAAGTGAAATTCCCTAGGGAGTAATAGAAATGTCAGTACGTCATTTAATAATGTTATGTCTTAAAACTTATTTTTTTGTCGGCAAGTGTGATGAAAAACATTGTATGCATCACGGTCGGTAAGCGGAATACTAACTCGAGTCATAAAAGCCCTCCGCCTAACGGCGTCGGGCTTCTAACACTCTCATTAGTACTTCCGTACTTACATCCCTTGATGCACAATGTACTATTAATAAACCTATTTAGAATAATCGACGACGAAATGTCAAAACTGAGTCGATTGCTTAATACTTTATAATTAATAATATAAACGGAACTATCTCTTTAAATGAGTTGATATAGAAAACAATTAGCCTTTTCTAATCTTTTATTATTTCAAACAGTGGACCTGTGCATAAGCGACAGTATAATACAGCTAAAAGCTGGAATTGACTATTTACAAATCTAAAGCATCTTTTGCCATATTTACATACACCATACATTAAAATACATTCGTCCGGTAAATACACTTCGACATCTTCCAAAGTTTCGAAGAATAGGTCCGATTGTATACTATCTGTCAAATGTTATCAACAATAGAGTACAATAACTCTTTATAGCACCTCAAAGACAAATACAAAACAAATAACAAAAATACATGTTTGAAAGAGGTACACAAAAGGCGGTCTTATCGGTAAAGAGCGATCTCTTCCAGACAACCTTTGGGTAGAGGAGATAAGAAAGTAAATGTTGATAGTAGGTGGTGCAAAACTGAGAAAAATGGTCTGATGCTAAGGAATGTAAAAATAAACACAAAATACGAATAGGTATTTTATTTATATATAGATACACATATCAACGTTTGATATATCACCGTCGATTATTCTAAATAGGTTTATTAGAAGAGATTGTGTACCTACGCACTAACTTATGTTCACACTGCACTCATGCACTGGTACTTTATTTGTATGCCAGTAACGACTACTTCTGGAATAGTTTTTTTTTTGGCATGACGCACGATGATTTATGGAAATATCTTAATGTATGTATATAGTGGACATTAGTGGCTATGTTTGCATATTTTTTTTGTAGGTGTACCTCCGCGTGAAATAAAAAAATATGTAAAAAAAACAAAAACCCTTTTTTTATTATGAAAAATAAGGACAAGACGCAGGTTAAAAATATGCATTTTGTAGTTTATTTTATTGTTATCAAACACAATTTTGTTTGGTTGATCTAACTTGAACAGTTTACGAAATATGCCACTTTCAACGGCACCCTGTATATTTTACATTATCTTGAATAACTCTAAAACAAAAGAAGATCTAGAGCTGATATTAAGCATGGATTATTCTTAGGTCCTGCTAGTACACCACCTAAAATATTGACCTCATCCGTGGGGAAAGGCACCTCTTGTTCGGTAAGGCTGCTAAACCCTTTGATACTATTGATCGTCTGAACGTTTTTTATTATTTGGTTATTAGATGTTATAATGTAACAGATTTCGTTTTTAGTGTGGGAATTCGGTGAAATCCATGTCCATCTGCGGTGTGATTTTTTAAAAAAGAAACTATTAGAAATGTGTAAGCTTCGGCCAAAGGCAAAATGCACTAGACGTGATCCGCGAGTATTTCGATCCCCAAGTCCATGGGGCCCAACGATAGTAGGGTCATCCAGTTCCTGCCTCTTGCCTAACTTTGCATTAAAGTCACCTATGACCAGATTATTTATATGTTGCCCGATGTTCGTCGCATGCTCTATTCAAGAGGTCGTAGAAAGCTTCCACTTCCTCGTCAGAGTGTGTTGACGTTGGCGCGTATAGGTACTTGAACAAAGGATAATATTTGTTTTTCAGTTA
>JALPQI010023625.1:0-12320 GCA_025490895.1 Thaumatotibia leucotreta
GTCAGCCTCTGTAGCCTAGTTGGTAGTGACCCTGCCTACGAAGCTAGAGGTTCCGGGTTCGATTCCCGGCAAGGGCATTCTTTGTGTATTTATTTATCACAAAAGTTTGTTCCTTGGTCATGGCTGTGTATGTATCTAAGTATCTGTACGTATCTATCTATTATATATATCGTCGCCTGGTACCCACATCACAAGCCTTAATTGAGCTTACCGTGGGACTAGGTCGATTTGTGTGAGATGTCCCAAGATATTTATTTATTTATTTATTATTTATTTATTTAAGTACAAAATTCATATTCATATGTATAAGAATTTTGTACTTTAATGAATGTTCATATATGTATGTATACTATGTATCCTATCTTAGTATGTCTTTTTATAAAGTTTGCAAGTTGCACCGCTTACTTTTTTTTTGTTTTGCCCAGAGGTTGACTGGTAGAGAATATAAAGATTAAATAAATACATAAGATGGGCCAGTAATGAAAGCAATAACGAAATAGAAACTTTCGATATTTTTTGTTATTTTGAAATAAATGCATAATGTACTGATAGTTAGATAATTAAATAAATTTTACGGTTAAAAAATCATACAGTGTGTATATGAAATATAGCCGCATATTGAACCAGACGTAGATTTAAGTATTATAGTCTAACTTTTATGACAATTATTAATTTAGCGTTAACTACCATGGCGTAATTATTTTTTTATTTTTTCTTGAGCAGCAATGTACGGCGTACACTTATCACTAGTGACAGTTGTGACATTACGATATTTATTGTCAACAAACAACAACAAAGCTTTACATTGCGTGCTGAATTATTTTATATGAAAGAAAAAAGTTTGCTTTTTTTAAATAATTTTGCAATAAATATATTAATTAGTGCCTATACTAAGACCCCCTAAAGTTTGCGGTTATATCAAATATACACGCTGTATATTGGACCGATCTGTAATGGAATTTTATCATTAGTTCTGTTTTTTTTTGCAAATGTTCTTCATTTCTAAAATGGTTCATGGATTCTTGGACTACACTACTCATCTTTTGTCTTCTCTTTCTTTCTTCTTTACTCCAAAAACATTCGTCTGGAATTAATCAATGCTTAATAACTTTTTGATTACTGATTAGCTTAAACTGGTTATTTTCAAAATAGTTTTACTCGTCGTTCACCCATGTAGAACACCATTTAGATTGAAAATGTCCAAAACGAGCTTTTAAAAAAATCTTTCTCGAACCTAGGATTTTAAATTTGATTAAATTGACATGAAAAGTGAACTTCTCACTGGCCCACAGGTCGTAAACACTCGATACCACTACATAATTATGCAATTCCATGATTTCTGTAATTTATCTATTATATTATATTCAAATTTCTGTTCTATTATTGAACGCCCCTGTAGCGAAGTTGGAACCCAAGTAAGAGCATTTACATTTTTATCCAATTTTATGTATAGGTATTCAACTCAGAATTAATATTGTGATAAATCAGCCAAATGTCTGTTTGACGTCTTACACTTTTATAATGGTTCAATTTAAAAAAAAAAATTCGTGAATAGTAAACCTGCTCCTTTTTTGAAGTCGGTTACAAATGCCTGACAAAAACATAGTTTCAAGTGATTTTTCGAATAATTTGATTGTGCTACAGTAAGAAACGCTTTCAAACCTTTTTATTTATTCTTGATCTTTATTAATACACGATACTGTTAATAATAGTTCAGACGACTAGCCACTTTTTTCACAGTTTTTTTGTTACCTTCAATACCTTCATCGCATAAAGACGTAAAGTTGATAAATTCAATAGGTAGGTATTCTTTGCTTTTTAATACGAAAAATTAGTCAAAGTACATAAATAAAAAATATGTAAAACGAGTAAATAAGTAAATCAAATTACGGATTTTACGTTGAAAACATCTCGATATGTTTAGATCCATCGAGAGGAATCTCCACTCATGTTTGAGAATTTTGAGTTATATTACTAGAATTTATTAGCAAGTACCTATATACTCGTATCAAACAATCCACCATAAGCACGTGAAGTAAATACTAATATGGAAATCCAAAATTAAGGTCTCTATTTTCTGTCTTCTTCATTTTCGAGAACACAAGACTTCTATGCGAAGCTTTTAGTGCGATAATATGACCTAAATTCTTCAAACGACCCGGACACTCTATGGTTCCTAAAATATGCAGAATTTACATGCCACGCAGACAAGTAAAAAGTACAGTCAAATCGCTATAATTCAGACAACGTAGGTGTAATGTGATTGCCTGCTACACCTAACTAGTTTTATAGTCTTTTTTCGACTTTATGTGCGTTTTTATGGACATCGGGCAACGTGCAACACCGCTTCGGACGACTAACCTAGAGACGCAATTTCGTCTATATAGGTTATGGTTTCATTTTATATATTTTTTCTATGCAAATTAAGTTTCAAATGACTTTTTATTCCCCTGTGTATCTAGAACTGGTAGTTTCTTTTATAGTCCATGTTTTAATATTATACATATATACAATTAATATTATACATTTAAAAAATCAAATAGAATAAGTAGGTACGTTGACAAAAATCGATCATCATTTGCAGATAGCTCAAAAAACTAGCACCCAAAGACGCCGCGAACCGAAAGCTCGGCAAAAACATTAAAAAACACGGAATTCGAAATACAAAAATCAATGGTACTAACGTTAGCTGCTCGGTGCTCGCCGGCGAATCACGGCCGTCCACATGACGGTCAATCATGCAAGGAACTAGACTGCACTCTCACACTGAAAAACTGACACTTTTGTGCACTATAACATTTTTTTGACACTGTTTGCGGTGAAATGCGGTTATTGGGACGCGAGGCGCGCGGTGCGAGCGGCGGCCATCACGGAGAGAGTTGGGCAGGCGATTCGCGCGCGCGCCAAATTTAATAAGGTGTTGCCAGGGCTTGGAGGTTTACGAAAATTGTACAGTTTGTGAGAAAATTTGTGTGTACATTTGTAATGTACGTAAATTGGCTAATGTTGGAGATTGTCTAATGCTAATTACTTTAGTAAGTAATAAAGACAATGTAGTGAGAAGGAAAGAGAACGAGTTATGTCTACTATAGAAAAATACTACTTAATTTTGTAAGACAAGTTTATTCGTGGTATCTATAGTCTAATAAATAATCTACATAAGGAGAAAAGGGCAACCTATTTGAAAAATCCCTGCATAGAATATGTTTTATTTAGATCCACATAGAAAATTATAATTTTGAGCCTTTTTAGTGTCGTGACTGGTTGACCAGGTAGTGTAATCTTTAATAAATATATAGTTTCCGACAACCAACTATTATTTATTATTGCTAAACGCATCATTAATGTGCAATTTGAGAAAACATACTAAATAATTCATTAAAATGGCAAAAAATGAGAGCGTACATTAGAATCCTATCGGCTGCGCCAGTTTAAGAAGCCACTGGCTCTACTCTGATTATGCGTCTTCTGGACATATTACATTATCAGGATGAAAATAAATAAATGTAATAAATTGCGATCTCTTCTATATTTTTCTGAAGAAATATCAGACCTAGTCGCTAAATAACAAACTGAGGTTATGCTTAGTTACTTACTACATACTTTTCATCAATGTTAGAAGATCAAGTTTCAGATCTGTAATAATGGAATTTAAACTTTCTTGAAGCGTAATAACTATAAATACTATGAAACGGTTAAACTCGCGTGTATTTATTCACTACTATATATTCAATAATAAAAGATAGGGTTAAGAGGATCATGTCAGCAAAATTACCGTCACATCCGTCTGCATTAGATTTACTACTAATACATACATGGATTTAATTTACGTACAGGATATACACGTGAGTTTAACCTGCAATAAACAAATTCGTTTTGATGGTGTCCGTTAAGTTAAAATCAGGAAAAGCATTTATTCGGAATGTCATTTGCATCTATTCGTAAATCTTTTTTTACAAATTGAAACGTGCAATTGTACTCATAATATCATTACCCTCCCCTGCTAGTCGAGTTGAATAAGCTTGATAAATCCCCCGATTATCGATCGTTTCGGCTGGCAACCCCTCCGCGCCTGCGCGCTACCGCCACTGCAGTACGACGCGCGGGACATGCGCCTATTTTTATTTGCCACGCGACCACGAAGCGGAATACACGTGAAAATATAGGCCATTCCCAGATCTTTAATAAATTATGCTTGTTTATTGATATAGTAAGTTAATATCACATATTAGAAAGGTTAAATTTCAGATTGGGAATTAGCAGTTTATTATTCAATTTTCTGTAAGATGCTTGATAGTGAAACGTCACGAAACATTTATTAAGCAGTTAGGTTAGGCTGTGACAATTTTATAACTAGATAGCTAGTCATTCATCTATTGTTATTCTGGCTAAGATTTACTGTTTTCATATAAGAAATCAATTTTCCAACTAAGTAGAACACGTCCGCTTTTCCGGATTCTCTGTCGCCGGATATCCGGCTACCGGTTCGCAAACCGGACTACGAAAAGTTTCAGTTACAAAATAACGTACTATACCGTGTGTAAATCGAATACGGGCGATAAATTAAGCCTGGCATGTAATTCATCAGTGTAATTATCGATTACGATTTTTTTAAGTTACACTTAATTATGACCCCACACAATTTTTTCCACAAAATTTCGGAGCAGCCTACATTAGGTAATTAGGTATGAAATTTAATTACCTACATTAGGTATGAAATTTAAATTTTGTTAATATTGATATGGCAGTTATGCCATCTGCTTTTGAAATTAGCTGTCAACGAGCGTTTAATTTGAGTGTGTTGCTCTACATTGCGCGCCAAATTATTTTGTATAAATAATTTTATTACTCTAATTTTAAGTAAAACTTATCTAAATGTACTTATTATGTCCTAAACTTACACCCGGTAGATGTAAGGAAATTATGATGCTAGGAGAATACCTACTCGTAGCAACATATTGGAACATTTAGACGTAGAGAATGATCCATTGCTACAAATAATGAACCTATGATGAAGCGCTATAATATAAATAATGTATTATAGTCTGATATATTATACACTTATATTTACATACCGTTATCTACATAGAGCACAGTGGAAATGCGATGAAACCGCATAATATTAACCATGTGATGATTAGGCAAAATAAATGCGAAAATGACATGACTTAAGAAGAAATTAGTATAAAAATAATTAATTTATTAAAATAGAAGTAAAATTTGGTAATAATTTTTTGTTGCCGTGATGCAATAAAATAATATATCCTTATCGATCTTCGAGCTTACGACCTCCAGTTTTTTAGACAGGTAACTACCAACCAAAAACACTACATAAGCCCTAATAAATCACCACGCTGGGCAAGCGGATTGGCGATCGCAGTAATGTGTCCACTATGATGACGCAGCTACCCATCAATCTTTTATCAAATAATGATCAGTGACACTTCAATCCCTTAGTCGACTCTTACGACACCCGCAGGATACCTTGTAAACTGTGTGGAAGCAATAAATGATTGAGTATTGAGGAGTTCGGGTGGTGACAAATGTACCTATTCTTACTGCCGTCACCACATGGCCAAATATTTATGTGATAAATCACAAAAAGATGGTGATGATTGGCGATCGAAGTACTGTGTCAAGCCAACTATGATAATGAATAATGATACTGCTGCCCATCACCAATCTTCAATAGGGAAAAAATAATGGTGGCTGACACTTAAATGCCTTAGTCGGCTCTTGTGACTCCCGCGGGAAGATTTGGGGTGGTGACAAAATGTATTCTTACTACCACGCGACACGCCATAGCTGCCGAGATCAAATTATTGTTCCATACAATCGTGAACTAAGTGTGTGGTAGAAACATAAATTGTTATGCTATAAAGCCGGAAATGGGGTATTTACCTGACTTAGCTAATTTTGATAAGATAATTCAGGTGTATTGTGAGATAATTAATTATCAATCTAGCACTAATTGATACAATTTCATCAAGTACTCCGAACGATTTTAAGGAAACCCTGGCTGCAAGCTTTTGTGTAGGTTCATTATTTAGTAGTGGCCCTCCTACGAAACTGGAGGTTCCTGGTATAGGCGCGCCTGGTATAAACGAGCGAATGCTCATTCTATTCCCACTCTACGAAATTCGTTCGTTACACAAAACTTGATTCGTCGAAATTCGTTGATTTCGTAGAGTGGGGGATGGAATGAGCAATTGAGCATTCGCTCGTTATGTCTAAATCCACCTTGAGATGAGCGCATTTATTCATATGTTTATCACGGGAATCAGCTCGTTGGTTAAAGTTATTTCCTATATTAAGAATCTATTATTTATATACTTATATTGTCGCTTTCAAGTAGCACAAGGAGCCTCAACCTGGGACCAGAGTCGATTTTCATTTGTTTTTATTTATAATTTAGTTGAACACATTAAACCTCGTAATCAATTATTCAACTAAATTAATCATATGGCTGTTTAATTTATCACCCGTATTAGATGTACACGCTGTATATATTATGTATAAGTTTTTATAAATTAGGGGGTAAGTATTAGTCGCCAGTTTAGCCACTTTGTAGAATCATGGAAAGAAAACGTAAAAATATTAATTACTGACGTATACACTGATAATGTAATTCATAGGTTTTACCCGTTGATTATAGGGATTAGTGTATGAAATGAAAATTGTAACGTAAACTGTAGGCCAAGTTCCTTAAGTCTGAAAAAATAAATAAATGAGAATAAATTTAAAAATATTGGATGTCATAAATAATAATCACCAAATTAAAAATTTTAAAAACCGACTTCAACCGGTTTGTCCAAGATTCCCGATTTGTTTCGATCATTGGTTTCCTCAAATCCTACTTTCTGAATGCAAATTCTTGTGAATGAATGAAAATTACCAAAAGCGCCATACATGTACCTATAACAATTGAAGAGATCCCTCGATTTCTCCAAGATCCCATCATCAGACCGCAACTTGGTACCAACGGGACCATCTCGGAGTAATACACGTTCGATCCCAAAAATAAATTTTAAAATTGGTTCACTATTCTCGGAGATATCGGGTAACATACATACAACAAAAAAAATCAGTCGAATTGAGAACCTCCTCCTTTTTTGAAGTCGGTTAAAAAACGACCAAAATCACCAACAAAAAATATTTAGTTAGTATAGTTCGTGAAATATAAATTGGTAACTTGCTACCTACATTATAGTAAAAATAAACATTCAATTTATATTTCTCGAACTATAAATAATTTGATTTGTGTTTTCACAATATGTTCAAGAATAAATTTATTAAGACGAGTAACATCATTTACAAAAGTTGCACAGTTAATATGCAGTTGTGTCCCAAATTACGAGTAAGCTAAAGGTGCGACCGCACCAATGCTCAAAAAACGGTGACGGTACGGATACGCAGTGACGCATCGTATCCGTAAACTGCTGCTGAAAAAACGGTGACAGTAGGTATGGAATCGCAGGACACATCGTATCCAAACCGTTTGCACCGCATGCTTCTCAGACCCCTAATAGTTTTTATATTTGGTAGGGGTAATTTTTAGGGTAAGAGAGTTTAGCATAAGAGTCTCGCCGATGAAAAGTGGACAATGAGAGTTATTCAAATTGGTTTAGAGTTGAAAATTTAAGTACAGATGTAGTGAGAAATTACTTGCCTTCGGAAACGTTCGTAAACACATACTGTTTCAGGCAGTGTCACCGAGTCTGACTGAAGTAGCATGACAGCTATTACTGTCAGTCTCAGTGAGATAGACTGAAACAGCATGACGTTGACGAACGTTTCCGAAGGCAAGTCATTTCTCACTACATCTGTAAGTAGAAATTTAAGAAAGAATACTAAAAAACCGACCAGGAGCATGTCGGGCCATGCTCAGTGTTGGGTTCCATAGTTATTCAAAAATGCCTGGGCTGATTACGTTCGAAATAGTTTTATTTTAAAATACTCTACTAGTATAAGCCCACTATTCTAATTATTTTTCATATTTTTTGGACCTACTGATCAAAAGTTAGAGGGGGGGACACATTTTTTTTTCTTGTGTAGCTATTATCTCCGAAAATATTGACTTTAGGAAAAAAGTCTCTTTTAAGGCCCTTATTTTTTTAAGGGACCTATTCAATTGATACTATACGATTACATCAAATAAAAAAACATACCTACCCACTTCACTAGTTGGGGAGGTACCCGAAAAAAAAATGGTTTACTAGTTTTTATTGTACCATATTTTAAAGACAAACGGGTCTTAATCGCGTAAACTTACGTTCAATTATATCCTGACGTTTCGCGTAAACGTAAGTTTACGCGATTAAGACCCGTTTGTCTTTAAAATATGAGTGATAATCGTGAAAGTTTTATTGTACCACTTTGTTCGCATGATTAATATGTATACCTGTACCAAATTGCAGATTTCTAGTATTAAATTAACGGCCACTGAGCTATGCTGCGGACATACGGACATGGCGAAACTATAAAAGGTGTTTTATTAGTATTACCTAGAAATTTAATAATCGCTCCAAACGCAAAAAAATGTGTGTGTGTCCCCTCTAACTTCCGAACCTACTATAAACTTGTCGATCTTATCTTACTTGAGATCATAAAATATATTCTATGTACTCGGCGGGCGCACTGCCGTGTACCTAAATTATCCACGATTTGCCACTTTATCTATTAATCCATGATTATATTGATTATACGTCAAGAATGATTATTTTCAATTAAATGAATTAATTCTTTACAATCGACAAGATGAAGTCGTGGGGTGTGATTGTGTGTTTGGCGGCTATAGCCGGAGTACAGGTACTTAACGGTGAAAATTTAACTTGGTATTCAGAACATTTAGCTAAACGGGTCATAAACGCAATTTAAGTCCATTGCTCGACATGTTTCGATCCATTAAGAGGACCTTTGTCAGGAGTGCTCTCTTCCTGTGCCCTGCTAGAACGAGTATTAGTAGCGACTCTTTTTTGCCAAATATTAGATAATAATACCTATATTTAATATAATACTTGATATAATACCTATGTTTGAGACTCGCGTTAGTTATCATTCTACAATTGCATTATTATTATCTTCCTTGCTTTGTCTTCTAGATTAGTAATAAACACAGAATTATCGACGAAGCAAGTCAGATAATCATGATAGAACTTCAGTTCAGTAGGCTTATGATGGTCCCGTTTTATCTATTTATCGTGCTACGCATCACTTTCGCACTTACATACTTGTTAGAACCTGACGGCAACAACGACAACCATCATAAGCCTACAGGTAAGTTCGTTTAAAATGACAGATAATGCTGAGTCACGCTAGACCGCACAAAACCCCGGCTAACTATCATATTTTCTTATATGACTTTCTATAGACCGCGGCTAGCCTAAAGTCCAATCTAGTACATAGTCTAGTCATCTCTGAGTTAATATTATTATACTAGACAATAACTTCTTACTTCATATTCGCCCACGGTCATTGTCTCGGTACGTGTATGGCTCATTTATTATTTACTTAACTTATCAGTCATCGTTCGATATGAATTAAATACTGCATGAAGTCCCTATCATACACCTACATATAACATTGTTATTCACTCATAGAGTCTCCTAGAAATAGACTTACAGATGAGCTGTCTCCAGTCTTTTTTGGGCACTTCTACGAGCGTCTAAAGTGCATGTCCAATTAATAAATAAATTCACTAATAAACTACTAGGTACCTACGCTTTCCTGCAGATACGAGTATATCTCGAAATCGTTCCGATTCTTCAGATTATATATTTAAAATTTAGTTAAATATTACTACTATACAAAGATATAGCCTCACGGAGTCACGGCTAATAGAAGCCACTGGTGACCAGAAGGCTAGTCCATATTTCCCTAAAGTGAATAAGCCATACAACGTATACTTCGGGGTTCTGGGCACACTGCCTATTGTCACCAATCTGGGAGAGATTTTTTATTTGTAGCTTCCTTAATATTTTTTTTTGTGGACTTGCCCGTATGCGCCTATTGTAGCCAAATCTCGTAATCCTTGCGCCTGCAACAACCGCTATGTGTAATTAATTCCATTAATATAAATACCCTTTGTGTGTAGTCGCTAGGTTACTATTTCAAAGTCATAAATCAATCACATAGCGGATTTTATAAACGCAAACGACGTAATAAAAGTTCTACCTACTTCAAACTTAGTATTTACCTACATACATGCCTCGGAGTAGAGCAATGTACAATTTGCAGAATTCTTAAATTGCGGGAACATACTCGAAAGTTTCCGAGAAATTTCATGAGAATTTAATAGTAAGTTCCCATTGATAATGTTCCCATTAGAACTTGTATAATGTGTTATAAATATAAATAATAATGTTTTTATGTCTGAAATAAGTAAACAAGGCAGTAAATATATCAAGTACGGTCTTAGCTTGATGAGATTATTTGTTAAATTTAGATTCCCGAGAACAATTATCTATGGTAGTTTCACAACATATGAAACTTCTCCTCGGTACAATGCTACCTAATAATTGATTTTCATTCTCTAATATTCAATGATATTTTAGCCCAACGTGTCTGCAGTATGGCGGATTATCGTCATCGATAAGCGGGATTACGCATAAGTACGTTATCGTGTTAATTAGAGATTAATTGATATTGTTGTTGTAGGTACTCGCCGACGACTTCGCGTTCCCTGAAAATGCGAGAAGTGAGTATTTAGAACATTAGAAGGCAGCAAGAATACATTTATCACCACCCCAACTCTTCCCGCGGGTGTCGTAAGAGTCGACTAAGGAATTGAAGTGTCACTGACCATTCTTTGATGTGATTGATGATGGGCCGCAGCGTCATCATAGTGGACACATTACTGCGATCGCAAATCCGCTTGCCCAGCATGGCGAATATGGGCATTTACCTCCTTATGCGTCTATAGGTACGCATAGTTAGTAGGAATGATACTTGGTAGGATAATTGAATAATTATATATAAGATTCCCCATGGACAGAGCACATTCACTTTAAGTACGTACACATACCATTAAAAACTAGAGTTATAAAACACTTTGTTTTATCACTCACTAGAAGTGTAAAGTAACACGCAGTAAAACTCAATCCTCTAGGGACGGAGAGATAAACCATAAGAGCGGCTCTTTATGGTTGTAGTTCAAACTATTAACTAATTGAAATTTGAAACCATATTAAAATGTAGTCTAGTTTTTAAGACTAGGTAATACCGGTAAATTCACCGTAAAAAACTATGATAGGTAGGTAATGCAGGGAAAATTTTTTCCCCTCACTAGCTCGTAAAGCGCTCGTTTATCCTTTAATACGAGCGGGTAAAAACGCTTTTTACACACTTGTGAATAAAGTAATTTGACATTTCTCTAATTCCTATAGCCCCCTACTGCCTAGTATAAGTGGATCTGTATGACCGTAGTAAACATGCGCAATCGGAGCTCACATGTTAAATTGGTCGTTCTCATGGGTGATTTTGTAAGCGATTGGCTATATTTAAATTCCAAAAGTAACTCTATTCTACGATACGTTTCGATATTGAGTTTTAAATGGTTTCTTTAAGTTAATTTACATTTGGATGAGATTTGTAATCATATTTCCTCGCGATAGTGAGGGGAAAAAAGTTGTATTACACTTGGCGGCAAAGTTTGTTCAACTCTCGTGCCTTGAGACCTTCGCAATGCTCAAGATTCCAGTTTTTGAACCACTCGCTACGCTCGTGGCTCAATTTTGGAATCTTTCGCTAGCTCAGGTCTCAATATTGGCACGACAGTTAAACAACAACTTTGCCCCCTTGTATAATAAATAACTATAGTTAGGTTGCGTTATATTGTATTGTATTCAGGCTATTTTCTGCAACTCGACATTTTCCCTAACTATGGCCCAACGGCCCAATACATACTTGTTGGGAACTTCACATACACACATTTTCTTCGTAAATGTATGTAGGTTTACTCACGATGAAGAAGTTAACAAATGATGTTATATATTGATTTAAACTTTCACATATTTTAAAGACAAACGGGTCTTAATCGCGTACTTATGTACTTTTCAATAAACTTATGTACGAAATATCATGTGAAATATATTGTGCTTTGCTCTCAACTAGGTACAAGCGATTTGCTAATTTTTTTTTAAGTAGCTCATACATTTGTTGGTATTTGATATACTTACACTATTTACTTTTCAATAAATTTGTGTACGAAAAATAATTTGATATTCACAAGTAGGTACTTTACGGTTAAGGAAAACATAGTAAGCATACATCTACGAAGAAATTCAAGGATGCATGTGAAGTTGTGAAGTCCCCAACAAGTA
>JALPQI010023627.1:0-16541 GCA_025490895.1 Thaumatotibia leucotreta
CTGTAGTCGACGTAATTTTTGGTCGACACAGACATATTCATTTACCGCTCGTCTTTGGTCGACGTAATTTGGTCGGCACAGACATATTCATACGCATTTCGTATATTTAAACCGCTCATTTCATATTTTTTTCCGCTTTCATATTGTTTGTTTTTGATTTTCATATGTTTAGAATTTGACATTTGCATTTTATGCTGTCAATATGTCAAAATCTGAATTAGAAAATAAAATAAAGTTATTAAAATCTAAGGAAGAAAAGATTTTCGAACGTGTTTCTCGAATTTACGATGCGTCTAAAAAAAATATCGAATTTCGAATCACGAAGTAATGAAGCTTTCATGGCTGATAGCGAAACAATCGACGATCTGCGTTCGAATTTCGAAGCGATTCTTGACGACATTAATAAATGTACAATGTCACTAATTCCTGGCTCTGACCCCGATTACGCCGCCTTAGATTCGTTCGAGGATATGTATTCGCGAATAAAGCGCGCTCGCAATAATATTTCTAAAACATCCCCGCAAGCTACCTCATCTGCGAGCCGCGGCGACGGGTTCCGAGCTGTCAAACTCCCGCCTATCGAACTGCCGTCCTTTGATGGCCGGACTGAAAATTGGCCAATATTTTATGAAACATTTAGGGCTAATATTCATAATAATAACCAGTTGTCTGACTCGCAACGTGTGCAATATCTTGTCAGCAAGTTAACTAACAACGCTTTGAAATTAACTGCTGGCATAGTGCCTAATGGTGAAACGTACTCCATAATTTGGGACAGTCTTGTCAAAAAATATCAGGATAAACGCGCCTTAGGTACTTATTACCTGAATAATGTGCTTGATCTTAAGCCATGCACATTTAATTCCAGCAGTCTTAACAACTTCATTGAGAAGTATTCCGCGTCCATTGCTGCACTGAAGCAGTTAGGAATTCCGGATTTAACGGATTTTATTTTCTTGAACTGCGCTTTAAGAAAAACCGACTCACAGGTTTTACAAAACTTTGAAATGACCATTCGGGACGAGGAGTTTCCTAAATATAGTTCATTTGTTTCATTCGTACAAGATCAAGTGAAGATTTTGGAAAGATCCAACAGTAGTACGGTCAGCAAACCAATTGTCAATACACCAGCTCAACCCGCTAAAACTACATATAAGGCATTTTTAGCCAGCAGCAACGTCGCTGCAAGGTCCGCGAATAATGATCAAGCTTGTGTATTGTGCAATAAAAAGGATCATTCGAATTTGTACTCTTGTGCGAAATTTAAAAACATGACTTCTCCGCAAGCAAGATATGAATTAATTAAAAGCAAACATGGTTGTGTTAACTGTCTTAGTACGTCACACACGCTTCTTAAATGTAGCTCGCGTCACACTTGCAACGTTTGTCAAAGGCGTCATCATACGCTCTTGCATTTCGAAGCGGGCAAGGTTGCTTCCGCGGATCTCAAGTCGACTCAGCTACTTGCTAATGTTCATAATGATACACCATTAGTTTCCGCACCCGCTATACACGCTGGTCCGTCTTCGCGAGATGCAGGTATCCCAAATGCATGTCCAAATTGTGCATGCACCCCGCGAGTAGTAAATTCTGCTATTGTACCGTATTCGCCTAGTAATATGGCAACAACATCTGATGTGCTTGCAACGCAGCCTCCTGGAGTTGCTTCGGTTTCTTTGACAGTGTCAAATCCTCAATCTGCAATACTGCTAGCCACTGCCCATGTATACGTCAGATGTCATGATGGTGATGGTAGGTTGATAGTAAGAAGTATGATTGATAACGGTGCTCAAAACCATTTGATTACACTGGATTGTTGCAGGTCACTTAATTTGCCAGTGATACCGCTAACTAATTCCTATATTAATGGCGTTTGTAAAATGTCACGCCCGGTACACGGATATGTTTATCTAACCGTTGAATCGCGCTTTCATCCAAATTGCAGATACTTCATACGCGCAATAGTAGTAGACTGTATAACAAGCCCGCTTCCCGAGGTCCCTATTGAAACTAGCAAATGCGACTTAGTAGCCATTGCAAACTTACCTCTCGCAGACGTGACTTGGAATATTCCAGGCAATGTCGATCTCTTGTTAGGAGTCCAGCTTTTCCCTTACATATATTTGGGGAACGTGATAGTGTCTCCTGGGTCTTGTGCTCCCCCCGCTTGCCAAACCACGTTTGGCTATGTATTAATGGGAGATTATCCTCAGAATGGTGATTATATTCTGCAGAACAATGCTTATTTCAATTGCTTCACCGCTTTGGTTCACAGTGACCTTGAGTCAACTCTAAATAAATTTTGGGAATTAGAAGAGATCCCGTATAAACGCTTCCTTAGTCCTGAAGAGACTGAGTGTGATAACTTATATGCCAATTCTGTTACCCGCAATGAGGAAGGCAGATACACTGTTGCCTTACCCTTTGCTAAGGATGTGTCAGAATTAGGCAATTCACGAGCTGTTGCTCATCGCCGGTTGCTATTCCTGGAAAGGAAATTTAAGCAAATACCCACCCTTCGTGATGACTACAATAAAGTCATTACCGATTATATGAAAAATGATTATCTTGTCGAAGTTCCTGATTCCGAAGACACTGATGAGGGCTATTTTATAGCTCATCATGCAGTAATTCGGCCCGAAAAGGCAACTTCTCGCGTTAGAATTGTCCTGGACGCGAGTGCCAAAACGCATTCAGGACAATCGCTCAATGACGTCTTGCACACTGGTCCAAATCTACAGGCAGATTTATTCACTCTGTTATTGAATTTTCGCCTGTTTCCAGTTGCTATGACTTCAGATATTCGCCAAATGTATATGCAAGTTTGCTTGCCGCCGCACGATTATAAATTCGTGAAAATTTTGTTTCGTTTTCATGAAACAGAGGAAATTCGCACCTTTCAATTTACACGTGTCCCTTTTGGGCTTAAATCAAGTCCATATATGGCCATGCGCACTATTAAGCAGCTCTGCTTGGATGAAGGTCTTCAGTACCCTGAAGCAGCAGCCGTCGCTAGTTCTCAACTGTACATGGACGATTTAGTCCATTCGTGCATAAATGAAGAAAGCGCTACGCGTTTATCGCAAGAGTTAATATCTCTTTTTAAAGCTGGCGCATTTGATTTAGTCAAGTGGTCCAGCAATTCAACCGCACTTTTACAGAGTCTTCCTGACTCTCACCGCACTTGTGTCGAATTTAACGACCAACAAAATGTCGCTAAGGTATTAGGATTGTCTTGGGAACCCTCTAATGATACTTTCTTTGTGACTACATCCCCGCCCGCTGGAGGGAAGTGTACCAAGCGAATTATACTATCTACCGTAGCTCGCTTGTTTGATGTGCTTGGTTTAGTAGCGCCTGTCGTATTATACGCAAAGCTGCTTATTAAGGAACTTTGGCTTAGTAAAGTCGAGTGGGATTCGACTCCTCCAGAGCATATAATTAAGAATTACTCTGTATTGGTACAAGAATTCCCATTGCTATCAACGTTGAAGATTCCGCGCCATATTGGAGTTTTCGCTGACTCCAGTGATTGTCAGATAGTTGGATTTA
Organism: Thaumatotibia leucotreta; assembly: GCA_025490895.1. NCBI lineage: Eukaryota > Metazoa > Arthropoda > Insecta > Lepidoptera > Tortricidae > Thaumatotibia > Thaumatotibia leucotreta. The sequence continues at coordinate 3,553 of JALPQI010023627.1, forward strand.
GTGACGCCAGTCTCAATGGATATGGCTGTGTCATCTACTTACATGTGACAGATTCAGCTGGTAACACTACTGTGAAGCTTTTATGCTCAAAGTCCAAAGTTTCACCGGCTAAAGTGACTACACTTGCCCGTTTAGAACTTTGTGCCGCTGTTTTGATGACAAAGTTGATTAAAATCGTGCAAGATACCTACCTCGCTCGTATTCCTATTAAGGAAATTTTCGCGTTTTCTGATTCTACGATCGCACTCAATTGGATCAAATCATCTCCGCATAGATGGTCGGTATTCGTTAGAAATCGAGTTGCGCAATGTCAGGAAAATGTGTCGCCTGACAACTTCTACCATATTTCTGGAGTTGAAAACCCAAGCGATTGCTTATCTCGTGGGTTGACGCCGTCGCAATTAATTGCTCATAACCTGTGGTGGAATGGACCCTCATGGCTAGGAAATGCTTCAAACCAATGGCCTATTAATTTCATTGCACGGCAGCCGATCAGTTGCCAGAACATAAAACTATTGCATTGACAACTATCGTGCAACAGGAGTCGTCGGTACTGTATGATTTGGCGCAACGCATTTCTTCTTGGAATAAATTGCTGCAAACGATTGTTTATATACTTCGTTTCATAAAAAGATTGAACCCTGCTGAAACAATAAAAAATCTTGAAATCGCTGAAACCGCTTTAATACTTGCCGTGCAGAGAGTTCACTTCAAAGATGATATTACTCGAATTAAAAATAATATTTTACCGTCCCGCAAACTCGTCAAATTGTCAGTATTCATTGATGACAGAAATGTTATGCGTATTGGAGGTCGCCTGTCGAATGCTGATCTGCCTTTCGAGGTGAAACACCCCGTCGTGCTCCCTAAGCGCGATCATGTAGTGAATCTAATCATTGACCACTATCACGCTGTGAATTGTCATACAGGCGCAGGTCTGTTGATGTCAATTATTCGCCAACGCTTTTGGATACTTGACGCACGTACCGTGATTAGAAACCGACTGCATAAATGCAACTCGTGTTTTCGTGTCAATCCTATCCATCCAGTTCCGAAGATGGCTGACCTGCCTTCTTGTCGTATACAAGAAGCTAAAGCGTTTGTTCACACCGGTGTCGACTACGCCTTCGCATCACGCTTTGTCGCCGTCGTGGTCAACACGCACAAAAGGCTTATATATGCTTATTTGTGTGCCTCGTTACAAAGGCAGTGCACATCGAATTGGTGTCAGATTTAACTTCAGACGCTTTTATAGCAGCCTTTAAACGGTTTATCTCCCGTCGTGGTCCCGTATCGTGTCTGTATTCGGACAACGGGACAAATTTTGTCGGCGCTAAATCTCAACTAAATGAGATGTATAATCTTTTCCGCTCCGCAGACTTTAAGTGTAAACTTAACCGCGAATGTAGTAATTACCGCATTGAATGGAAAATGATTCCTCCTCGTGCACCGCATTTCGGCGGCATGTGGGAGTCAAATATAAAGAGCGTAAAAACACATTTATATCGTGTTATAGGGTCACAGATTCTAACATATGAAGAGCTGCTGACAGTGCTCGTGCAGATTGAATGCATACTTAATACTCGCCCGCTCAGTGTTTTGTCTTCGGATCCGCATCCAGAGGTTTTGACGCCCGCTCATTTCTTAATGTCCACCCCGCTTCAATATTTGCCCGCGTCTGACCTGTCTACTGAATGTCGGAACCTTAACAATAGGAAAAGATTGCTGGAAACAATTGTACATTCCTACTGGAAAAAGTGGCGTTTAGAGTTTTTACATACGTTGCAAGTCCGTAACAAGTGGTGTACTCCTGACTGTCCGGTTGTACAAGGTACGGTTGTACTGATGGGTGATGATGACGTACCACCCCTCCACTGGCCACGAGGCATAATTACTGCCGTCCATCCTGGGCCTGATGGAATTGTTCGGGTTGCTACTGTAAAAACCCCTGGAGGGTTATTTAAACGCCCTCTTGTAAAGCTTTATCCGTTGCCATCTCAGTAATCTACTTCATCATTTTTTCATCCCGCTTCATAATCATTATTAGTTAATTATCATACCGCTTTATATATTCTACCGCTTTAATTATCATACCGCTTTATATATATTATACCGCTTTACTTAATCTACCGCTTTAGATCACCTCATACTTGAAATTCACCGCATTTCAAGGCCGGGAGCATGGTGGCGCTAGTGCGCTAAATTCCTTTTCGGCCTAAACTATTTTCTTTCATAGTCAGCAGGTGACTTGCTGGCCACCTACATTCATTCTCTTTAATACGTCAAGAAAACAGAAAAGTCAGTCTATATCATTTTGTCAACGAAAACGGAAGATTTTTAACATTTCATTTAAAAAGCCGCAAAAGAGGAATCGTTGCAATAAAGTGTTACCGCCGCCGTAACTATCACCCGCCTGGAGATACAAACACGAATATAATTATATTTCAAGAACCGCTGCATTCCATAGTTCAAAGGTAAGTCTCCTGCGAGCTCTAAATTATTTATTTAGAACACTTTATTAATATTTCCTAGCGCCTCCAGCTATCGGCAACCTTTCCTCAAAATTCTAAATTGCGTAAGCACTTATTGCGTAAGCACGAAGATACATTTTTGAGTTACATAAATAGGTAATAATAGTACCTAATTATTTTTCTGTAAATGTGATGAAATAATTAATTCCTCCTTTATGTCTATTTGCTTCAAACCATTTATTTTTTAAGCGAATCATGGCCCGGGGTTATTACCTAAAATCGTTATATTTTAAAATATGGTCAATAATTAACTTCGCACAGTAAATCAAGAGTATTAGAGCAGAAATTTTAGCAAAATCGACCGAACGGCTTCTTCCAGTTTGTACGGGTTTTTTTTTATTTGCTGCGAGTCGGACTCACACTAAAACTATTTTTTATATCCTGTATCCTGACCCAAGTTCTTCTAAATCAGATGGTAAAGTTTTCATCAAAATCCATCCGGCCGTTTTCTCGTGATGCTCTGTCTAATAAACAGACATACAGCCAGACAAACCGACAAACAGGCGAAAATTCTAGTAGGTAGTCAAATAGTGATATAGATCAACCTCTGAATTTAAAATAGGCAATAGAAATCTCTACCGTATAGTTTAATTGTATTTAGAATTTTGAGGAATTGGAATAGAACTTAAGTTCACGCGCCTTTTGATTTACACGTAATCTATATCTATCTATACGTATAATAAAGCTGAAGAGGGTCGAATGGAAGGTAAAATATTGAGGAGGTCTTAATATCGATAATTTTGAGGAATTGGAATAGAACTTAATCGATCGATACTTATCGATATTAAGACCTCCTCAATATTTTACCTTCCATTCGACCCTCTTCAGCTTTATTATACGTATACATAGATATAGATTACGTGTAAATCAAAAGGCGCGTGAACTTAAGTTCTATTCCAATTCCTCAAAATTCTAAATACAATTAAACTATACGGTAGAGATTTCTATTGCCTATTTTAAATTCAGAGGTTGAAATAATACAATTAAACGCCAATACGCAGATACGAAAGAATTAAATTCCTACTTAATTGTCTACTTATATTACAACAATCGTGTACGGTTCGTTCCAGTAATCTGATATGCACTTTCCCTAGTTTTGTAAAATATTCTTTGTTTGTCTAGCGTATCGTGTGTCACTAAGAGTTGAAAGTTAAGGCTGTGTGGGTTTTATGTATTTCTGTTTCTTACAGAGCTGGTAACATTCAAAAGTATTACGATTAAAACATTAGAAATAATATGATTTCTTATAAATTGGTATAGTTAAATATCAAATAATTAGTTTACATATTGGGTAATAGTAAAGGACTATGCGTCAAAATGGACCAAAACCCAACAGAGCTGGGAGTAGTGTCATTAAAAAGGTCTGCTTATGTACTTTATTTCATTCTATAGGTGCAAAGTTGAATCCCATTGAATACTTGTGTATGAGTATGGCGTTCTGCGGGCACTCTCTAAGTAAATCACCTTCGTCCAGACATAATTCATCATAGTATTTACTCTGACTAAAATACAAATATCTCTGTTTTGCAATGGAATTGAACATAATGCCCATAGAATGAAATGAAATAAATGTAAATACCTGTTTAATGACACCACTTTCAGCTCTGTTGGTTTTTGGTCCACTCTCCATACAAATCTGCCCATGGTCCTTTCTGTATAGGTAATCATTTTGCGTGACAGTAACTAGTAAATTTCAGATAGCATTGTGAAGGCGGCAGTCGTCGTATGCATACTATTTATAACTTTGAACCATTAAAACTGTAAGGATGTGTCTGGAAATTTAAGAAAATATTAATTTAAAAATCCGCTAGTGAATTTTTTATGTAATCGATATTACATAAAAAATTCACTAGCGGATTTTTTTACATAAAAAATGATGTACGAGTGAAATGTGTAATCCCAAGAAGCTGAGTCCAGTATCCCTACCATGAGATGCCGCTACGGAATTAAAGCGCGTTTACCTTCTATCCATCCCGCTCGTACTCGCGTATTGGTGCGAGCAAGCCGGATACAAAAAGTAAACGCGCGTAAATAACGCCGCGGATACTCATGGTATGGCTACTGAACGTAAATCCGACCAATTAGATATCATGAAATTACCAATTATGATTAATGAAGTAAATTGAGCGAAATATACAATCTTGGTTGCAGTAATATTTTGATATCAATACAATTTATATTACTGAAACTACCGAGTCACAAAGCCAGCTCGTAAACATTTAACAGCCAATCAGAGCGCGGCAATTAATGAGTGACGGAGACAGCGTGTGTTGACTCGGGATAATTGACCCGATGTTTGCCGAGTGCCTGTTTTATTGACTAGGGCTGTCACAACGCCTGTGTCAAAATGAGTCAGTGTTGACTTAATTATAGAGAGTCATTGTTTTCTATCTTTAGGTATTTGCTTATTTGCCACAGAGGAATTTAAAAAACTGATTAGTTTTTATAATTTTTGTATGATAGGTACACGTGGAAAACAAACATATGGATTGCCTGATCTTAAACGACTTCCGTGAGTAATACGAAATGAATTAATATTTTTAAGACTTTGTCTTTCAGGCTGCCAAACAACTTTATAAAATTTTGGTTCGTGATTTTTGCCTGAATGATTTGCTGTTTCTCACATCATATTATAACTGCAATACAACAAAACGTTTTCCTAAAGCAAAATAAGCTGTATACAATAATTTCTTCTCACGAACCCATTACTTTTTCCACACTGTATGCTCAATCAGGGAGATAGTGTAGTCGGGGATCTTTCTTACCTTTAACTAACGTTAAATTTGCATCACTAATTAAATTAACTTTGACCGAATCGTCGTGCGAGAACCTTTTGACACAGTTCAATTAAAACCAGTACTCCTGAAAATCTTTTTCTAATGACTTAATATAAAGGACAAAAACATATATAGTTAGGAGTTTTAATAAAATTCAAAATTTCAAGTCACATTTCTGTATTCCAAATTTATGTAGACCAAATTTTAAGCGAAATGGAAACAGTCGTGATTTTTGTTTTTATTTGATATAAAAGCACTTATTTTTTGCAACCGAGCCATAAGTTAGAAATACGTAGGTAAGTATTGCCGTGTGGTGACATCAGTAAGAATACATTTGTCACCACTCCAACTCCTGCGGGTGTCGTAAGAGTCGACTAAGGGATTGAAGTGTCACTGACCAATATTTGATAAAGGATTGATTATGGGCAGCAGCGTCATCATAGTGGACACATTATTGCGATCGCCAATCCGCTTGCCCAGCGTGGCGATTATGATTTACCTCCTAATGCGTCTATCTATACGCATAGTTGATAGGAGAGGCCTACATCCAGCAGTGGACTATTATAGGCTGATGATGATGATGACGATGAAATATTGCTCGACGCTGCATTTAAAGATTAAAAATAAAATCTAATTAGTTCCACGGTAAGCTCAGTCAAAGCATCTATTGTTGATATTAAGCGATGTGATAGGTAGGTATATAATTAATTATGTTAGTTATATTAACTTAAATATTGAGAAAAAAAATATCATGATAATAGTATTTTATGCAACTCTTGTTTAAGAGAGGTCAAAAAAGGTGAGTGGCGTGGGTAACAATTTGAGGCGAAGCCGAAAATTGTTATTAAAGACACCACGAGCATTTTTTGACTCAGTTAAATAATGTTGCATACAATACTTTTTCTACGACCACACATTTAAATAAAATTGTAAATTTGAGAAATATTTTTAGTCAAACACAATTTCATTAATCATCAAAGTCGGGCGGGAGACGTGAAAATTGAAAAAGAAAGCTTCTCTATGGTTTACTGTTCATCAGATTTTTTTTTAAATTAGTTTAGCAGTCATGTATTTCATTAAGTCTTGTATACACGAGGTGTCTTAAAATGGAAAAAAACGCACTGCGTGTAAACTCGAATGCGTTTATAGGGAATAGACAATATAGACTTATCTTGACATCTGTAAGGTAGGGGTTTAAAGGTGTGATCACGAGCATGTAAATGACAAATAAAAGTACGGGAGTAGAAAAACGAATAAATAATAGTGGTAAGCACACAAATAAATATTCTGGCTGGGATTTCAACAACCTGGAAGTTTCGTTCCAAAAAAACCCGATAACCTGATTCTTCTAGATCTGGACGTGCTTGGACTCATTAATATCTTTAATCTATTTGATCTAGATCATAAAAAAATAAACTTATCTTTTTAACATAATTCATCCTTAAGGGCTTGTACCCAAACCATACATTTCCAATCAAAATACAAATATTTCACAGGTCGTAGGTTTGACAGGTGAACGTATGGCATCAGTAGCCGTACCATGACTTGGCAAGTACCGGTAACGTTAGGTTTTTCTCGATACGTAAAGCAGGCCATCGCGCTCGCTCCAATATGCCAGTGTGAGCGCGATAGAATGATTTACGTATCGAGTAAAACCTAACGAAGGTACCTCCTTTCCAACTTACGGTACGGCTGTACGGCTACACGTCTAAATAAATGTTGTACGGTAACCCCATTGGATGTACTGTTTCGTTTATTTGTCTGCGTAAGTTGCGTAGATGAGTTCATAGATTTAATGAAGGATACAATTCTCGTAACAAAATGAACTAAATTAATATTTATGAACACATTTATGTAAATGCTAGCGTACTTTTGAATTCACAACTCTATTTTCTCTCGACTGGACAAGTTTTTTAAAATATTATGTTATCGTTCGTTAATATACATAAAATACTTAATAATCGACTGTGACAAAGTTTTATCAAATAATAATGTAAAGAATTTAGTTTGAGTCTTACGCTAGTTATATCCCGGTTCGATAATATTTTATTTTTTTCAATTTTAATTTATTTATTAAGTCAATCTAAGTTATTAATACTTTAACTCATTAATATATAAATAAATAGCACATAAACTCTTAAGTTACGGTATTTTTGTTGTAAATATACCTTTGTAAAAGTTTTCTAATAAGTAGGTTGTTTATAATAGGTACCTATTTAATGTAATAAACATTCATGAAAAGTTATAGGTTTAACTGTCTTTTCTTGCAGAACGATTTAGCACTATCCAAATCTATTCTTGCTAAAGATGTGAACAAAAGTTGAATTCCCCTAAAACCGTCTTTTTTGTAAGTGAATGAGTATAAAGTTCTTATAATTAATCTAGTGACCGCAGCACTTGCCCTAACGAGCCTCTTAAGGGATGTTGTGTACAGGGAGCATAATATTTTGGAAGCTAGTTTATTACACTGCAATAATTACCAACATATATATTTTAAAGGTATGAAAACCAACCTTTTATTCGAGCCCAAAGTACGTGCTCAAAGTAAGATGGGAGATAAGTTTGCAATATAAACTTAGCTCCCTTTGAGCAAAAAAGATCAAGCTATTATTGCCACATAGCGTTTCACCCCTACAAAATTACGCAAGCCTTAAAAATGTTCTTGTAAATCAATCTATAATTATCGTGACAAAAGTACATACTCGTAACTCTTCGGTAAAGTCCACCTAGAAAAGAAAAACTAGAACGATTTAATATTCACTTTAAGTAACCACATTAAGCAGTCGAAGTATTTTTTGTTTCGCAGAGTTGGAGTGCCTTAAAAATACCGTTCCATTACTCTCAAAGCTGCACGAGAATCATTGCCAAAAAACCTTTTACTTTTAGAAAGTACAGCCAAGTTAGAAAATAAAGTTGGATGATATTTCGGAATAAAATGGTAATTAAAACGTCAATATGATTTTTATGTCATAATATTTATGTCTCCCATATATAATTAACACGAAAAATACGAGTCTAGTATAATAGACATTATTTTGTCTCTAGCAAAAAACTACTACTGATTTGAATACCTCTTTTTATATAGGTTACAGTAGATCCGAGAAACCTTTTCCTAAAATATTCATATCGTTTTCATTCAATGTTGAACGATTGCGCAAACATTTGAAAATAAACAGAATCTAAAGTTCTCTTTATTTTCATAATTTACAATTGATGTAGTAGTCGCATAGTATAGATACAATTTTTTAAACTCATATGTACAATAAATAAAGTAAGTGGTGAATTTGAAGAACTTGTCGATTTTTACCATGAACGTTTTGGTGAAATCGAACTTTACTCTTCGCTCCTCTCGCTGCACCCCGTCTCCGCAGTGCACTGTGTCTAATTAAAACTCATTCCTGTGCAGTCATTTAAATATTTAATTGCACCGCCTCCAACCGAGGTGAGTGAATTAAAAATCGGTGTGATCACAGTAGCAAGGTTCCTTATAGAACGTAGTATTCGAAGTATTTAGCTCATAATGACACTCAAATTCGACTCGACAATCTGGTTTATTCAAGTCTGATTCTTCTAATAAAGAAGTAACAACGACCGCTCATAGCTTTGTCGTGACATAGCTTTGTATATATGAAAAAAATAAATCATATTTACGCATAAGTCCGCGTTTTTATTATTTGTTGTTGTTATTGTTAGGCGCTAATAAAACATATTATTTTATATTTTTGAAAACTATATTTCCACTCTTTTAAACTAAGTAATTACAAATTTTGGGTTACTAATCCGAATAGCGCTTGTGGTTAGGTGCGAGGTATTTTTTGTACTAACTTGAAATGTTACAGTTTTGATAGCTGTCATTCTGACAGATGTCATCTTTATGTACCGTCTCGTACATATTCCCAACCACAAAGGTTTATAAATTTAAACTCTATTATCAACTGTTCGAAAGTTTTAACTATCTTAACTATCTATTGGAAGAACACACACCTTATATATGCTTGTTCTTACAATCGACCCTTTAGGTGTCCTTATGGAGAGTGCTCTGACTTTTCCATCTATCCCAGGAAATACCTCTAATACTCTGGCCATGGGCCACCTCAAGGGTGTTACATTGTCATCCTTAACAATAACTAGAGTACCTATTTTAATATTTTCACATTCTTTACGCCATTTTGGCCTATTCTGCAATTGAACGAGGTACTGTTTGTGCCACTGTTTCCAGAAGCACTGAACCATGCGGTTACATTGGTCCCAAAACTTGACACGACTTATAGGTTCGTTAATACAATCCCTTTCAGGGTAAGTTGTAAGAGGGGCGCCTGTCAAGAAATGGGCAGGAGTAAGATAAGCAGTTTCGTTAACGTCTGTTGTAGGTAAAGCAGTAATAGGGCGTGAATTTAAAATTCCTTCAATTTGAATGATCACGGAGTTTAATTCCTCATAGGTTAGGACAGCTTCACCTACAACTCGCTTTAAATGATATTTAACAGATTTTATTCCGGCCTCCCACAATGAACCAAACACTGGCGAATAGCTTGGTATGAATTTAAATGTGATACCTTGATCAGCAGCAAAGTACTCCACAGCGCTTTGGTGGCTTGTGGCAGACTGTAACTGGTACAAGAAATTTAATTTATTTTGAGCCCCTTTAAAGGTGCTGGCATTATCGCAATAAATAACAGTAGGTTTATTTCTACGCGATATGAATCGCTTTAATGCGTTTAAAAAACATTCAGTTGTTAGGTCGGTGACCAACTCAATATGCAGAGCTTTGGTTATGAAACATACAAATAGCAAAATATATGCCTTTTTTATGATAGGTTTTCTTACTCTTAACATTTTTACATTATAGGGTCCTCCAAAATCGCATCCCGTTTTTTCAAATACTCTACATGGGGTTATCCTGTCATACGGTAGAGAACCCATCAGCTGTTCTGCATTCCTTGCCTTTAACTTAAAGCAAATTATACATTTATTTATTACGCACTTAACTTCTCTAATTCCATTTACAATATGGTACTTTAAATTTAAATCTGACAAGACAAGCTTGGGTCCGGCATGCAATAAAATCCTGTGTTCCTTTGCTATTAAATAATGTACAATCTTACAACCCTTTGGCAATATTATGGGGTGCCTAGTAGCATAAGGAACGTCAGCATGTTGTAATCGCCCTCCCACGCGCATAAGGCGCATATTGTCCAGAAACGGGTTCAACGACCGAAGGTTAGATTTTAAAGGTAATTTTAATTCTAAGTCTTTTCTTTCTTGTGTAAAGAATTGTGATTGTACATACCGGAGAACAATCTTTAAAGCAAAATCCAATTCGTCAGCCGTTAAATTCCCTGTCATTCTGTCTTCTAATCTAAGCTTACAGTTGTTGACAAATCTATACATATAGGCTACAATCCGCTTAATTTTGTCTATATTTGAATAATCTGTAAATATAGGTAAGGGCTCACTTTTTTCAACTACATTTGAAACCCTTAGCTCAGGAACTTCCTTAAGCATTTTATATTTATTTGTAGGTAAAAAGTCAGTTGTTTTTAAAGACTCAGGCCCATAGAACCATAAGTCGTTACCTTGTAATAGATGTGGGTCAACGCCCCTTGACAAAAGGTCAGCTGGATTCTGTTCAGTTGGCACATAATACCAAGAAAACTCCTGAGTTGTTTCTTGAATAAATTTAACCCTATTGGCTACATATATATTTAGTTTTAATGGGCTTGTTGCCAACCAAGAAAGTACAACTTGGGAATCTGAGAATAGGTAAACCTTTACTTCAAATCTGTCCTTGATGAGTTGATGAACTCTTTTAACTAACTTTGTTAGCAACAAGGCCGCATTAAGCTCAGCTCTAGGGATACTTAATGGTTTTATTGGATTGACTCTTGACTTGGAGCACAATAGACCAACACTGACACTGTCATCGAAATTTACAATTCGAAGATATAAACAACATCCATGAGCCTTGGAACTGGCATCAGCATATCCAATAATATTTATAGTTTTAGCATTAGATGTATCCAAATTTCTTTTGACAATAATGTGCTTCATTTGATTTAAGCTAGATGCAAACCTTTTGAATCCTTGGTTGAGGTGCTCGGGTAAGGGGGAGTTCCACTGTAATTTTTCTAACCAAGTTTGTTGTAAAAGCAATTTTGCATTGACTATGGCAGGTCCCACGAGACCTAAAGGATCAAAAAGTCTGCTAACGAAGGATAATAATCCTCTTTTTGTGTAATTATCACAAACCTCCTGCAGAGGGGCAATCATAATGATAGTGTCTGAAGATAAGTCACATTGGATACCTAAAGTTTTTACAATTGGGTCCTTCTCATTGGAAAAGTCCACTACATGTTTGGTTCGCGAGCCAAGCGGTATATCGTCCAACAGGCTACCTACATTTGAGCACCACTTGTGCAATTTAAAATTACCTATTTCTAGCAAGGCAATCAATTGGGTTTTGGCTATTAAAATTTGACTTATGTCATTAGAGACTAAATTAACATCATCAACATATGTGTTATTTAATAAGGCTTCTGCGGCTAGGGGATAAGTGTCTTTATACCTATTTACCAACTCTAAAAGGCATCTGGTGGCAAGAAAGGATGAACTTTTTAAGCCGTAACTCACAGTTTGCAACTGAAGGCATTGTATGTCCGATTGCCTATCTTGTCGCCATAAAATATTTTGTAAAGGTCTGTGAGCAGGAGTTAGCGAAATAGCTCTAAACATTTTTTGTATGTCACAGTTTAAAATAAATTTATATAATCGAAACAAGATCAATATGCCAAATAGGTCATTTTGTAAGATGGGCCCGTTTAATAGAACGTCATTGAGGGATATTTTGGCCAAAGAAGGCATAGAACCATCAAAAAACGACCCTCAAAGACGTATCTTCAAAAAACAGGATGGTGCGCCAGGAAATAGACTGCATCACCTTCTAAATTATATTCTGAAATATTGACATACTTAGCGTGACCTAGACGCACATATTCGTCTATGAAAGCCTTATATTTTAAATACAGCTCATTATCCTTTTTAAACCGCAGTTCCAAATTTAAAAATCTTTTTAAAGCGCATGATAATGAATCGCCTAAATACAATTCAGAAATATTTTGCTTAAGTGGCAATGCCACTTCAAATTTATTATCTTTTAAGACAACTGTCTCTTGAAACATTGTTTCAGCTAAGTCTTGTTCGGAGCTAGTCTCTGTGTAAGTTTCTGGCACCTTTTCAGTTGTCCAAAATTGGGACACAATATTATCCAGTTTTTCGAAGTTATTATTGTGTGTTGGCTGACCACAGCAAAAATTAGAAACTAAGTGTGGCTCCGAGGCCATACTAGAGTTATTAGTCAGACCTGCTACAATAAACCCGAAACGTGTGTTTTGAAGTATCAAACCATTAGGTCCGGCAGGTAGTTGTTCAGGTAAAAGAGCTTTAAAGAAGACATGTGATGCCAATAGTATATCAATCCCTGAAGAAATATCAAAACTGTCATCAGCTAATGTGACATTGGGAGGTATGATAATGTTTTCATTTCGAAGAGAAACTTGTGGCATATTCGTTGTAATATTTTTTACAACATTGCATGTAACTGTAATACTGAAATCCGTTACTATAGAATGAACACTCAATGGAGTTTTACGTGCCTTAAAACTAGGACCTTCACACACACCAG
>JALPQI010023628.1:0-11691 GCA_025490895.1 Thaumatotibia leucotreta
AAAACACGTGTCGCTAAATGCGTATTCATTTATTAAGTTGTTCTGTTTTTTCCGAACACGCGCGACATGTGTTCAGCAACTATGACGCGGTATGAAAGTGAAATAAGGGTCCTTCCTTACGCGATCGTGTTTTTAGTGCGGGAAACTTGTAGGTCAATTGCAAAAAAACTATATAAATAAGGGCTACATAAAAGAAAATCACGATCGTGTAGATTGCGTATAATCTATGTGGTATCCGACCAACAACCTTCAGCAGTAGAAAATGACGGTAATTAAAAAAAATGTCGATGCGTGTCGTTGGCTGTTCATAGAAAATTTGAAGTGTCAGCCTTTTTTCACTGCCAAATGTTGTTAGCCAAATTTTTACTTCGTAACACAAAAAAAAAGTGACCTCAAATATTGTTATCATTAATGCCTTTATCTATGGACAATTTTTTTGGAGTTGACTCTATTGTAAACAAAAATCTTGATTTATGACATCTAATTGGCATCTATTAAATAATTTATCAAGAATACTATTAAAAATAGTAATAAGAACTTAGGCTTCGTCAAAACTTCGATAGCCTTGCCCTAATTAACGCCATAATTAGGCGGCAGCTTTTATGACCGAGTCATGGCAAACATTAATATCGATTTTAAAAAAACCTACTGATGAAACTAGATAGTCATCTAAGTAAACACAATATGTTAACATTGTTTACATCAACCCTTATTAGTGAAGGCCAAATTACATTTCCATATCTCGTTTCTCCGTTTCAAAATTCGGGCATGATGAAAAACGACATAAAATAGTTGTCATCATTATTCCTTGCCGTATTTAAACGTTTCTGAAAAGAACCAAAGCTATATAGCCGGCCACTATTAGCCTAATTTGCTGCGAAACGAATTTCGCTCGGAAAATTCGGACGTATTGGGAACAACCCAACATCCCCCATCCCATAGGGCTGGCAACACCCCGTCGTGTGCGACAAGCATGTTTTTGACACCCCTATTCGTAAACTCCTTTATTGTTTTATTTCTGCGTAGGATAGTTTAATGCCTGTTATTATGGTTTGATGTTAAAACGAGAACATAATTTGGCTATTTATGAGGCTTCAATTATAAGCTTATTAATGGAAAGAAAATCCTCATGTTGGCAGTAAATTGTTCGGCCCAAATAATTACTGCTTCCATTTTGTAGTGGTATCCAATTTCAAGCAAAAGCGTGGTTATTGGCTGTTAATCAATAAGTCTATATTGGTATAAATAGTCAGTTATAAATAAACCTTACAAAAAGACGAGTGCTGACATTGGTGGATGAAAAGACGGTGATTTGTTTACGAAATTATACATTACCTACCTATATTGTTCAGACATATAAATTTAATGAATATTTAGACACATGTCAAACGTATTTAAGATATAATAATTCATATAACGTATTTAATGATAATGACAATGTATTTAGAAAAAAATCTCATGCCTTCATTTAGTTAACGTACAGTCAGCCGCAGAGAGAAGTACCCCCTTGCATACTAATTATATGCAAGATATTATATGCAAAATATATACAAATTTGTATGTAAGGGGGTCTACTTTTCTCTGCGGCTGACTGTACAACAAAAAATACATAGAAATCAACTTGAAATTGCAATTAGTTTTAATTTAAATATAAAATTATGTTTTCATTACTTAAAACTAAACTTGAATAAATAAACGTGACATATGAAGAGTCCACGGAAAAAACATGTCCAGTGCTTTAAAAATCAAATCAAATTCTGTTACAAATAAGGTAATTTTTCCTTCTGTAATTTGAATTGACTAGACATGTTCTTTCCGGGGACCCTTCATATGAATTATGAAACGTTCATGTATTATTATGAAATAACAGAACTATCATATCACATCATCAGCCTATATCAGCCCACTGCTGAACAACGGCCTTTCATTAACCTATGCGTATGAACGCATTAGGAGGTAAATGCCCATAATCGCCACGCTGGGCAAGCACACACACATAACTATATCACGTGAATATTCTAACGTATCAGAATCTTATCTAAATATATTCTCCATTGATGCATCAGTTACATCACTACCACAGACAGTACTTAATTTCTAAAATCCTCCCGAAATTGGGTTCGGAATGTGAGATGAGAGAGAATGAACGTTAATCAATGTACCAATTAATGCTCACTGTATACGCCGGCCAGTACTAACCTAGTAAATCCAAAAGGGCCCAAGTAACATATAGACATAAAGGTTTACCGTCTTTCCTAATTTGACAGGACAGTAATCAAATGACTGGCTGCATGACCGGCCGGTTACAACTACCGTTGCTCATATTTTGTATAACTTCATTAAAAAAACGACCTTAAACGGTTTCGCTAAAGGTTCAATCATAGAAGGAAACCAATAAGATACGAGATAATAAAAGTTATCGAGTACACGTGTTTTGAAATGAACGTTCTATTTTCAAGTATCGGGTTCAAAAATGTGTAACTGGCCAGTAACATTTTATTCGGAATGTTTTCAGTTGGTCATCCGTAATGTTTTTAAACGGTCTTGTTTCACGGGGAAGGATTCAATTTGAGTGGCTTTTTCTGAAATGTGAGCACATGTTTTGGCATGTTTTCATTTCTGTAGCAACATTTAATTCCCAAATATGGATACCGAATGCAAGGAACCTTATCTTTCGTTGTTGTTATAAATAAATTTTATTTATTGTGATATTTTTCAAACGAGATTGAAATGGCACCGGCCATCAGAGGACAATTGAAGCCTTATAGTTAAGAATAGGTACTTTTAATAGTGAGGATTGTCCTTTCAAAAGGGCTTATTTCTACTCTGTCAACAAGGGCCTTTTTTATAGATGTCATTAAAAGAAATCTCTAATGAGAAAGTGGATATAAGCCCTTTTAAAAAGGCACTCCTCAACTGATCTAAGCATGTTATTCGATTTGCCAACAATTTGAACATGTCAACTAAAAAATAAAACTATTAACAATCTTCATTCACGCGTGATTTCAAAGGAAAACTCGAACGTTTACAATCGTATATTTGATTCGCATCCAATTTTCAGAGCCCTCTATGGACACAAGAGAATGCTTTTTCTGTGTTTGTGTTTCTCTGTTGGCATTAGCACTCGGCAGCAAGTCAACATCTCGGTAACTTATTTATTTTGACGCATTTGTTTATTTTGTGATCGTACTGTTTTCATGCTGTGACGAGTAGTTTTAGAAAATCAATTTTCGATCATCTGTTAGTTTACTGGCTTGGTCAGATAAAAAAAAACATTATCCATATAAAGGCCTAGTCACACTGGATGCGTGTGCGTGACGTGCACGTGCGCGTGACTTGCAAGTGGTCTACTATCTTCTATGAAAAATCCTACGCTACAACGCGCACGTGGCGTGCACGTGCTTTACACGCATTTCGGTGTGGTTCGGCCTTTATAATTGTAATTGAAAACAGTAAAACATAATGACCATCAAGTTTAAAAGTTATGTTTTGGTTTCGTCCGAGTGTTGTTTTCCTCGTTACAATGATTTATTTGATTTGAAAAGGTGCCCAAACCGGCATGGATTTTCGTTACACTTTTGTATCTTGTCAATTATCCATTGCTTGTCAATAGGCAGATATGTAACTAAAATAATTGCATACGTAGCACCGTCTAAATGGGGCTTTAGAATCACATCACGAATTGAAATAATAGTATGTCCAAAAACCCCTGTGGGCAAAAAAGGCGTCCAATTTTAATTTTCTATGGGCCTACATTTTCTTCGCGCCTACATTTTTTTATTTACCGTGTTTTATTTTTCGTAAAAATACACAAATTTCGTGTGAATGTGTTTCTCAATAATTTTAATATGAATCACTTACAGCGGATATCAGAGTCGTCAGCGCACAGTTACTAAAGCCGCGTTTATATTTGTCTGTTGTGTTGTGTTGTGACGCATCAGAACGGTATCGGTTTCAAGTATTTAATATCGTGGCATTCACATTTATCTGATGCACTGTGTTGTGACGGCGTGTGTTGTGTCGCGTCATAAGCGATCCCGGTCCGCGTCAGACCGGGTGAGGTACGGGGGGCGGGGGAAGCGACACGGCACAGCAGTGTGAACGCGCCAGTGTCGTGTCGTGACGTGTCAGAGCTGCAAACTGTGCCTTCGACGCTCTAAAATACTGATGAAATTTTTCAGGATCACTCTCGAGCTCCTTAACGAGACAATGAAACTCGCCTTTAGTTTCTCTCTTTTTATTTACTGCATGAATCCAGTACCTCCTTCTCTTTCTTTCTTTTGTAAGAGCGTAGCCAGCGCCAATAAATGCAATTCATCTTCAAAATCGGAATCTGAATCGGATGATTCTTGAAAGAACATTGCGAACGTGTGAGCTATCCGAGTGCTGAGAACGAACTGATATAAAATTGCGTCAGAATGCGTCACAGCACGTCATATAAATGTGAAAGGTAGCCATCACGACAGAGAGCATCATAACACAACACGACAGACAAATGTGAACTTAGCTTAATTCTTATCGCAATCAATCGTTGCGGTAGAGTAAATAGTCTTATCACCGCCGATAAATAATAAGGAGTGTCGTGTGTATATTTTATTGGAATGGCGACCGAACTGACCGCGATTACAATTTAAATAATATTTTATACTGAACTTCGCATACACTTATGTGTATTATTGTCCTGGTTTCGGGGGTGAAGCCAATCCGCTTGCCCAGCGATGGCGCAGCGTGGCGATTATGGGCATTTACCTAGTTTACCTACTAATGCGTTAATAGAAGAGGCCTGGGTCAAAATTCTTTTCGTTGTCTTGTTTCATACCACTCTGTCACACTTTTAGCGGCTGTTTCGACTCAGTATATAAAAAAAATCGGGGCACTTGTATTTCTTTTTCGCGTTAGATTTCAATCCATACATGAGAAATTGAAAACAAAACATCATCTCATACAAAAATCACCACTGCGTCACGTGTTTTACGGACACAAAATAAGACAACGAAAAGAATTTTGACCTGCCTACATCCAGCAGTGGACTGAGATAGGCTGATGATGTGATGTGAAATTCAGATAATGTCATTATTTAATATGCATTGTAGGTATCGAAATCGCAAATAAAATTGGGCCTAACCGGATACCGGACATTCGGAGGTCGCAGTCTATTTCCGTTCCGTAACCGCATCGGTTTGTGGTTAGACCCCCTTTTGTACCTGCATTATGGTATTTGTGAATTCATGCATTTATATATACTTAGGATAAATAGGTTAAATAGTTTGGGACGCAGCATATAAACATATCTAATGTACCTATAGTATTTTTTGTTAAGGATTTATTTGTGATCTGGAAAGTTCGTAGATCTCGAATATACCTACCAAATGCAAAATAACTTTGTATAGCAAAAAAATACATGCATTTTGAGTTAATACTATTTTCATTTATCGACGCTTATCATGAACAACGCTGCATCTTTAGACAATATCTTGTCGTAATTTGAATTCTAAGAATTAAGCACTAGAATTCCAATTGCAAGCGCGTACTATTTTGGAATACAGCGTTGTTCATGAAAAGCGTAAGCGTCGATATATTATAATACAACTTAGTGCATTTTAAGGAAGGTATTTAATATTGGAACCTATAGACTTCATAGCAATCAATGTTAAATCGACGCTTCATTTTAAACCTTAAAGATCGGATGACTTGAGTTAGGTACATTCATGTAGTAGATATACTAGATACTTAATTCGACCTTTGTAAATATCATAGAAGATAGCACACCGCTTGCACGTGACGCGCACGTGCGGCACACGCAGCCGGTGTGACTTGGCCTTTATATCGCAAGATACTGTTGCCGGTGACTGTACCTATAATTGAAAAACTACTCGTAAGTCAAAACTTCCTCCACCCACCTATTACGATTATTCAAACAGCATAAGTCCACGGCACATTTTTACTATACACAAAAATACTTTTCATTGTCACCAAATTGCCTGCAAATTGATGTACTCTAAGTGAGACTGCCCTCCAGAGAGGAGTTCGTCAAGGACTCCAATATAACTCCTCAAACTTGGCGTCTCCAACTTTTTGACTACTTAGCCGTTTACGTCCATTAGGCTTACAGAGATTTTGGATTGGCGAGTCAATATTGTCAAGGAGTTTAGGGATTTGTTTTTTACTTTACTGTTAATGGTAAGTGACTTTTGACATATCTAAGAAAACGTTTGTTTGATCTGTTCTTGTAACTTTATTTTGCGTAGATCTAAAGGCTCTTCTTAAGTGGGCACTTATCCCAAGCGAGTGTCAAAATTGTAGTGAAAATTAGAACACCTAATAGATTTTAAGGGTCAATCACTTTTTTTATGTCACTCGTTGCCATGGTTACGTTCTCCTGGGTCACCCTTAAATTCACAGTTTAATGGCATTAAAATTAACAAAACTTTGAATTTTTTGACAGTTATGGGGCCCTTCCAAGGTGGGTCACCCACTAATCATGATAGTAGACAATGCAGGACACTTTCCCCTAGCAAACTATCACACTGTTGTCCCCTGGGTGATGTGACAGAATAACAACATAAATAAAGTGATTGACCCTTAAAATAACCTTAGTTATGCAAATAACGACGAACTTCGATTTTTTTGACAATTGTAGAAAGCGGCCAAAAGTTTTAAAAGTCAGATTGTCAAAAAGTTGCTCGCCTTCTGCAAAACTATACTGTACTGTTAAAGGCTGAGCCACACCGCATGTGTGTGCAGCACGTCCACGTGCGCGTATAAAATATAAATAGACGTATAGTAGGCTGCTTAGGAGGCTATGTCAGAGTTCGGCTAATTATGGAAATAAGATGATAACCGCAGTAGAAATCCACCTGTGAAAATGTCTACTATCTAACTATCACGTTCAAAAGATATAGCCTGCGGAGCCTTAGGCATTGGTCTCACCGCGAGCTATGTACCTACTAACACTAAAAGTATGGGCTATAAACACGAACAAAAGATACGCACACCCGTTGGAAAAAAAAAGAGACACAGCGATACTCGCCCGGCGGTGATAGCTGATAGCTGGGAGAGTACCGCCGTGTCTCTTTTATTTAAATAAAAAAAAATAGCCGATAGTTCATAGCTTAGTAGTTCGCGGTGAGGCCAGTAAGTAAGTAGGCTTAGCACATGATTGGTATGTCAGTATGTCGCCGCGAGATAGATTTTCCATTTTTCACCAACTATTATTAATGTAACAGGGATGGATAATCTATCTCGCGGCGACATATAGTCGCAATAATCCTGTGCTAAGCCTACAGTGCCATAGTAACAGGGTCCCATTTTACCCTTCGTGTACGGAACCCGAAAACAAATGACGATCTAGGAGTACAACTTAGCTTGAAATCGGCACTAGTCAATATAAATCCAAGTTACGTGTTCCGGCAATCTCGCGGCGACATATTGTCGCAGAGATCCTGTGCTAAGACTACAGTGCCATAGTAACAGGATCCCATTTTACCCTTCGTGTACGGAACCCGAAAACAAATGACGATCTAGGAGTACAACTTAGCTTGAAATCGGCACTAGTCAATATAAATCCAAGTTACGTGTTCCGGCAATCTCGCGGCGACATATTGTCGCAGAGATCCTGTGCTAAGACTACAGTGCCATAGTAACAGGATCCCATTTTACCCTTCGTGTACGGAACCCGAAAACAAATGACGATCTAGGAGTACAACTTAGCTTGAAATCGGCACTAGTCAATATAAATCCAAGTTACGTGTTCCGGCACGGATCGGGTTCGCTTCTCGGTATCGCCGATCGCCGAGCTCCCGGAGAATGTCAATTTGGACGCACGTGTCTGATGTTTGGCGGTGTGTGATTTCGCGTTCGAGTGACTTTATTAAAGCCCCTGCGTAACTACTGGTATTTAATGTATCGGGTAAGATATGGATACATTCGATTTATCGAATTTCGTTTCTTGGAATTTGAAAAGAAGTCAGTATTCATGTAATTTCGACATCTATGAATAGGTATGACTATAAAATATAAATTGACGTGTTCAGGACTTTGCTTAGTAAACTATGTCAGAGTTCGGCTAATTATGGAGATGAGAAGGCTTTTCGACCCCTGGACTTTATTAAATTACAGAAAAATAACCTACTTACCAATGATCAGAACTATAATTATATTCAAATCTTTGAAGATTTTGACCTACATAAAAATAGCACAAACAGCCTTAATCGGAATTATTGAAAAATATAATATCTTCTTAGTTGTAAGTGCTTTGACATCTCATCTATAAAAGCTTTGTTTAAGTTTACTATAACCATTCCGATCACTGGTAGTTACATACTAATTAGTCAAATACTTACCTACTCGATTTTTAAACAACATTTTTATTTGAACATCCTGCTAACTTTTAAAGTCGTAATAAAATGCCACAAGGACGCCACGTGAGCTCGACTTGAAGTCCTTTTTGAAGAACAAACTTTTTTATTCGCCGGAGTTTTAAGTGGAGTGTACCTGGAAATAAGTATCGAACCGAGTTATACTTTTCGACTGGTTACGCACGAGGAGGTTTAATATTTATTCATATTTCATCATCATCATCATCAGCCCATGATAGTCTACTGCTAGACGTGGGCCTCTCCTATTAACTATCCGTATAAACGCATTAGGAGGTAAATGCCCATAATCGCCACGCTGGACAAGCGGATTGACGATCGCAGTAATGTGTCCACTATGATGACGCTGCGGCCCATCATCAATCTTTTAATAACAAATAATGGTCAGTGACACTTCAATCCCTTAGTCGACTCTTACGACACCCGCAGGAGGAGTTGGGGTGGTGACAAATGTATTCTTATTGCCGTCACTACACGGCAAACTAAACATTACATTTGTCAAAAACTAACAGTCCGTTCCCAGTTCCCACAAGCAATCATTAGAGCGTATCATTATTCTCAATAGAAAATCGTTCATGACCCTAAACTCTAAAGTCAACAACTTTAAAGTTATTTTCGAATGTCACGTTATAATCTTCCTTATATGGAATATTTAGTTAAGGGTGGTCGAGACCTTGAACCGACCAATGGTAGAACGGCGTGGGACACCTGCTGAAGAAAAAAATGTTCCAAGTCGAGGCTTATCGCGAAGTATCGACGTGTTGCCTCTCTATCATACGTACGTACGAATTCATAAGTACGAGAGAGGCAAGTTGAGCGAATATGTCGATTTTATTTTGCGGTAGGCCTTGTTGTAACGGCTATTATTATTTTCGTCACACTTGCTGTCTAAGCGCGTCATTGCTTGCGTGCATAGCGGGAGTAATAATAGAAATGAAATTCCCTAGGGAGTAATAGAAATGTCAGTACGTCACAGAATAATATTTTTGTTATAATAGATTTTTTGTCGGCAAGTGTGATGAAAAACATTGTGTGCATCTCGGTCGGTAAGCGGAATACTGACTCGAGTCATTAAAAGCCCTCCGCCTACGGCGTCGAGCTTCTAACACTCTCGTTAGTAATTCCGTACTTACCTCCCTTGATGCACAATGTGCTATTATTTCGGCGGCCGTCTAGTGTTCTAACAGGGATTCTAGATGGAATAAAAAACTGTACAACAAAAAAAGTTTAATTTCGCAAGATTTGCCACTAATGTTTGTGATACTTATACTTAAGTCGAATTAAGGTCGATAGTATAATCATAGTCCGAGCGGCATGCTATTCTAAAAAAGCTCGTCCAAGTTTGTAGTATTAGTAGCACTAGAGACACAAAAGTGTGACATTATTCTTGAAAACAACCTAAGGCGACCGTCGAATGCCGGTCAGTCCCATAGGTCTTTCCCAGTCGTCCACAGATTGGGAAGGACCTATGAGATGGGACCAGGACCACTAAGCTAAAAGCCCGGCCACGACATTGGTCTAAGGCGACCAGCGGCGAGCGAATCCATGAGTTGGAGCGGGTGCCGATATGGGTACTCCCTCTCGCACGTATGGTTTTCCGCTAAGCCGGTCGCCTTAGACCAATGTCGTGGCCGCGATATAATCCCGGCCTGACGATACCATAGAAATCAAATACCTAGCCTATTTCATATTCGTACGAGGAGCCTACTGCTCAAAAACTTGAACATTCAAGTCAAGCGGAAGTCCTTATCTAATTAATGGTGTTAAAAAGAGACTTCCACTTATATCACAAACAAGCTTTTAAGAAACGGGCTTAGTATGACTCTTTGTCTTAACCAACAGCCCATCCCGATTCAGGTCATTGAGTGTGCCTTATTTATAGTAGATACCTACTTTTCACAGATAAAATATTCAGCAACAGATTTTAAACTCTGCCATTAATCATGGAACAAATGGCGCGCAAAATCTACAGCGAGCGTCCTTTGCTAAATATTCTGTATCGTTTTTTATTATATCGGTAAATGGTATGCGATAAATTATAAATCCTTCGTTTAAAACCTGTAATGTTTACTGAAGCTGTTGGGTTTTGCTTTTTGTTGTTGGTGAAAGTCAAATGAAATGGAATCGATTACTTAATAATTAAGTTTCTCGCACATATAGATAAGTGTAGTATTTGTTTTTACGATTTCCGCTTGACTATCATTAAAAGCGAAATGCTTATTATTCTGTTAATGTGTTTAGTAATTAATGTTGTAAACCGTAACAGAAAAGCCAGTTGGCGATGGACGTTTCCTCTTTACATGGTTATGCATTTTAACACAACGACCCACATAAAAATATATTGTCATCAATATATTTATGACGAGTTTTGGCTGAGTTCACGAGTTTCGGGGATTTGTCTCTGTCACTCCAACGAAGGCGTCATTAGAGTGAGAGAGAAAACCCCCGATATTTGCGGTTTTCGTAGTTGGGCCGTTGTTACCAGTCTTTTAAAGAGTATATAAGTATTCCACTTGAAGGCCAAACCTCGATAAGAAAGCATTAATCTTTACCCGAATTGAGAAAACGATATGTAAAGTTTATTATCGTAATACACAAATCATTAACGCATTGACAAAATTTGCCGGGCTAACCGTTCCCAGTGTCTTTACACTTTATTGAAAACTATGAATAGTACATTGTCGGCCAAAGTCAAATACCGACGCATGACCGACATACGGCGTACACTTAATGCCTCATTGAATAAGTGCTAAAATCGCCTGATTAGCTGTTTTTTGCTTCAATACCGTTAGTGTTCCACATTCGAAGTGTAAACACGAGGTGAGTCATTACATTACTTATTAACATAACAATTATGCATAATTATTATGAAACAACTCATAATTATTAATGGGCAGCAATATTCACACGATTCCCATGTGAACGAGGAAATTTTATTCAATCATGTGTTATTTGATTTTTTTTTCTAATTAGTTTCATTAATAATTCATCGGTGCTTGACTATAGGTTGAGACGTTGGAAATTCTAGTTGAACGAAACAACAAGAACAATGACATAATGTCTGAGCTCTATGAATAATATTCCGAATTTCCGATATAGAATTTAATAGTCGATATTATTCTTTTCATACTTCCATGACGTGGCTACTCAAATAAAGTTACTTTTTTCAAAACGAATTAATTTATAGTTGCATTATTTGTTTACTTCGTTTTGAACTATTATTCCAAAGGTGCATTCAGACCAATAGAGCATTCGCTGTTCTATTCCCCGCTCTACGAAATCAACCAATCACGTTTTGTGTAACGATCGAATTTCG
>JALPQI010023629.1:0-16024 GCA_025490895.1 Thaumatotibia leucotreta
GGCCTTTTTGCCCTTTTAGGGTCTGTTTTACCGTCCTCGAATAAAATCTGTCAGTTAATGTTAGCTGTCCTTTTCTTTTATATGCTAGGGAAAAAGGATAGTGGTAAGGCTTGTTCACGAAATAAGTAGCCAATGCAATTCTTTTTTTTGTGAGACCATATCTTAGTATGGGTGTTATTCCAAAAAAGGGCTCTTTGCCTGTCTTCTCGGACGCTGTGGTTGATATTTATATCAATTTCTCCATAATTATGGACTTTTATTTAAACTTCTGGATTTAAGTACTGTTTCTTCTTATTTTACCATTTTGGGTCATTTAGTTTTTCCCAATGGGTCTTAACTAAATTACGATAGCGATACTATAATAAACTGCGAATCTCGTGTCTACAATTTTTATTAATTATTTCAAGACTAACATTGTTGAAATCGTCTCGGGAGTTCGCATTTTTTTGGGCGTGAACTTTTGCATTAAGCATTATCTGAAGTTATTTTGATTTTGCCGACTTTTTAGCGAATGCTTTTGGATATAGGATTGTTAAACATAAAACAGAAGAATCAATTTACAGTCCCATGGCTGCTAGAACTACATCCTGGGACTGTTGCGTAACAGTAGAGATTGATTTTACGATGGCTACTTTATTTCGTGAACAAGCTTTAATGTGACGGATTAAATTATCCAATGTGAAACAGGTCACCTATTCTGTTTCAGAATAGGATAAATTAATCCGTTTTCGTGGATAAAAGACGATGAAGCCGAGGAACAACCTAAAGGCGCATTCAGACCAAACGAGCATTCGTTATTCTATCCCCCACTCTACGAAATCAATGAATTTCGACGAATCACGTTTTGTGTAACGAACGGATTCCGTAGAGTGGGATAGAATAGCGAATGCTCGTTTGGTCTGAATGCACCCTAATACGAAACAGGCCTACTACCGCGAAAATCGAAATTCGTAAAGTTCGAGGATTTTTCTCTGTCACTCAAACGAAGGCGTCATTAGAGTGAGAGAGATAAAACCGCGAAATTTTCAAATTTCGATATTCGCGGTAGGGCCGCAGATTACTTACTTTCAGGGATAGGACGCCTATCCCGATTAGGGATTAGGGATATTAGGGATAGGCGTCTCGGCGCCTAAGTATAAAAAATTTCGTTTCGTCCGTGGAGTTCTACCGCTCTGAGTTTCTTGACAGACCTATCTAAGAGACTCGGAGACGTCACGGGAGACCCAAGGCACAGAATAAGTACGTACTACTTCCTGGCTCAACTCATTAGGTTGGCAAACCAGCGAGAAAATGCTGCCAGCGTCCCGGGAACCATGCCGCGGGGGCCTAGTTTAGACTTATTTTAGTTAATAATTTGGACGTATTTATGCAAAAAGGAACCAATCCACATGAATTTGTCATTTCAAAGATTGACTTGTTTATTATGATTTATGGTGTTAATTAGAATGAAAAATTATTGTGGGTTGGTTCCCTTTTGCATAAATACGTCCATATTTTCTTCGGTTACCGCGATGGTTACTATGAAATACCCACGGAAGAATAAAAACAGTTTCAAAACTGTTTTTAAACACTGTTCTTTTCTGTTCTGTGGAAATACTCGTGTCACCGTAGACCAAAAACCCTGTAAAGTGTTCGAAACGTAGGGATGTAGTTTTTATAATATACACGAAATAATCAGTTTTATTTTTATCTTGTTTATTAAGTTTAGTAATAACTTTCAAAATGTAGTTTTGTATTTTAATAATAAAAGTATCACGACATCAAAAAAAATCTAAATTGTAAATTTGTCCATTTTATTTATTAATTCTTTATTGCACAAATGGAAAAAACTTATAGTACAAAAGGCGAACTTAATGCCATACGGCATTCTCTACCAGTCAACCTTGAGGCAAAGCAGAAAGATTGTAGGCGGTGCATTAACAAAAACATTTAAAAAAAGAAGGTAATTTAAACAAAGCATATTCTCATAAACAAATAAAATACTAAGAATACTAAAATACACATATACATAATATTTACATGAACACATATATTACACATACATTAATAAATAATATATACCCAATAAAAGTAGTGTTAAACATTATTTGAGCCTTTACCCCTTACCGATTTGACACTTTTACTGCCGAAGGTTTTTGGACAAAGTATACCACATAGTTTGTATTTTTGTATGACTAACTGTCGTAATACAATTGACTTAATTTTTGTTTATTTTCATTATACTCTGTATGGTTTGGTGTTTAAAATAAGGTAAACAATCTTGCAGTATATTCTTATTGAAAAATGCATAATATAAAAATTCAAACTAGGTACTTACTACTTAATGAATCAAAAACAATGTAAATCACTGTATTTCCTTGTTATATTATGTATATTTGCTAAAACTTATTTTCTACTCGTAGTTTTCAATAAAAAGGTACTGCAAGATTGTTTACCTTTTTTTAAACACTAACCGAACAGAGTATAAGGCCCTAATTATGTAACATTTTTTTTGCAATTGACCCTTTTAAGTTTTTATAATTTAGAATAAACATAGTCTTGTAATGTAATAGTTAGTCAGCTTCCGTTCGAGGCGATAACGAATTAAATGTCAATGAAGGGACTTATCATTTAATTGTAGTACTATTATTAGTACAATTGCTAGCTATCATGCCTTGTCATATCAAATTATGTATGAAAACTGGGTGTTCAAAAATATCTGAATGTTAGGTGGGTATTAGGTGGGGTTATAACCTATCTTATAGGCATTCGTTTTGTGTATTCGCATTATAATTAAACTTGCAAAGTACTCGTATTGTCTATTTGAATAGGTCACTCACTAGTCTCACTAGCTCACTACTACATATACAGTCAAAGACAAAATAAGGTGTAGGTATACAGAGTGAAACGGAACGACGCGACGATCTAGACTAATAGACTAACCATTACGATGAACTTTCAGTATAGGACCAATATCGAAAGCGTACATGGAAAATTGACTTTTCTGTACTATTGAACTCTGTTCACTGTTCACACACTTTGTATGAGGAGTTAATTTTTTTAAAGATATTTCATTATTTCAACGCTATGGTACAAAAAATGATGTACAAAAAAAGTATACAAAAATATACTGATAAAGGGTGGTCGTTTTTGAGAGGATTAACACCTATTGCAAAGCACCCCCTAGGGTTGATTTGTGCCACCAATAAATGCAGTTGTTGGTTTTGCACTTGCTTAATAAATACAGATATTTACCTACAGCTAAAATCATCACCATCATCAGCCTATGATAGTCCACTGCTGGACGCAGGCCTCTCCTATTAACTATGCGTAGACTCATTAGGAGGTAAATGCCCATAAGCATAAAAATTAAAATATTGATATTAATTGTAGCCTATATTTTGGAGCTTTTTGACTACAATGGATAGTTGCTTTATTTAAGCCCCCACTGATTGGCATTATGTGCAGACAACATTTCAGCGAAAATTGTCATGTGGACATTTACAGTCCTACAAATATACATTTCCACATACTCAAATTTAGGATTTCGGGATTCCGATAGACGTTTACATTGGCCACTGGGATTTTATGTGGTAATTGTTCCATCCAGTCATCTGTAAAAAAAAGGAGGGTTCGTCATCTATAGTCAGTACTTAACTTTTGCTAAAGTACAAAATATTTTCTAGTACCTACAGTGGCCCGTTTTTCAAGAGCTTGTAATACAAGTGGAAGCCTCTTTTTTACAGGTTAAAGCAGATAAGGACTTCCGTTTGTATTACAAGTTACAAGCTTTCGAGAAATAGGCCCCAGGTGGTGCTATTATTCTCGCACTAGTGAAAAGTGGTTCATTTCTTGTCAGGTCGAAACTTTGGAGAGCCATCTGTACTGAAAAACGGGCGTAGGTATATACGAAAAGAAGATTAATAACTTGTGTCGATTTAAATCACTCCTTTGGGTCGTTTATCACCACCAGTTTCGTACTCTATGTTTTTCGCACTTGTCTGGTAAGTTTGTATGACGGTGGTTGACTCAAAAGCTCGTAATTTGTAAAACAAGTGGAAGTTTCTTTTAAACACCAATCATGAATTCAGCTCGTACAACAAGCTTTTGTCTACTAACGCGAAATTCGAAATTCGTAAATTTCGAGGATGTCAGTCATTCCAACGAAGGCGTCATTAGAGTGACAGAAAGAAATCCTCGTTTGCAGATTTCGAAGTTCGCGGTAGGACTGTTGGCCTGCTACCGCGAATACCGAAGTTCGCAAATTTCGAGATTTTTTCTCTTTCTTTTATTTTTCTTTTTTTAATTAAATAAATAATAAATATCTTGGGACATCTTACACAAATCGACCTAGCCCCACGGTAAGCTCAATTAAGGCTTGTGATGTGAGTACCAAGCGACGATATATATAATAGATAGATACATATAGATTCTTAAATACATAGACAGCCATGACCAAGGAACAAATATTTGTGATAAATAAATACACAAATAATGCCCTCGCCGGGATTCGAACCCGGAACCTCCAGCTTCGTAGGCAGGGTCACTCTAATGACGCTTACGTTAGAGTGACAGAGACAAATCCCCGAAACTTACGACTTTCGGTGTTCGCGGCAGGGCTGTATCCTGCATCCCATAACCCTTCAGCATCACGTGGCCGTCACGTCCCGGGGTGGGGATGGCCGGAGGCTGCGCTCGCGCCGGGCTCCCGCGGCAGTCTGAAGCGCGCCGGCGCGTAGTGTACAAGTGGAGTGTGTGTGTGAGCATGCTGTAAGCCGAGATGGGGTTTAGTTTGAGGTGAGTTTGATTACGATGTTTTAGGCTTTTTTTTTTTTGGTGAGGGAATGTGTGGTAAAAAACTGTGCTGTAGTTTTATTAAATTTATTGCACAGTTACAAAAAATTAAAGTACAAATGGCGGACTTAATGCCTTAAGGTAGTTTAGTTTAGCTTTAGTAGTTTTTAATAAATCAGTGATTTTATTTTATATTCGGTTGCATGCGTAAGTTACATTTTATCGCATTGCATGGTAGCTAATGACGTAATGACATATTAGTTATGTTTATTAATTATTTTAAAAAATCGTGTTAAACAGTAATAAAAATAGACATAATGTTTAACCGTAATAATAAAAAAACCTTTAATAATTTTTATTCGCCTGCCTCTATAGCATAGCAAAAATAATGTATTTTTATTCAATTTCATGTCAGAAATTGCGAGTATTTTCAGTTTTATTTAACAATATGATAGTCGCTCTGCATTAAGGGGTTTTTTTAAAGCAGCGGTAATTTTGTTTAACGATTCTATTAAAATAATAAATTGATGTATGTAATTTAAAAACATTACTAAAAAATCTCCCCTGATTGGAATTGGAAGAATGATGGATTTTTGATGTTGTGAATCTCATTACCCTGCTCATACCGGCATTTTTTATATTCGATTTCTGCGCGATGTATAATCAACTGGAAATTAAGCTCTCCTAATTTATTTCACTTGATGGATAAATAATAACACTTTAAATTTAATTTTATGAGTTTTATACAGAATTTGATAGATTTTGTAAACTTTTTAAAATTATTCCACTCCGTTACCTCCTATTTTCATCCAAAAGGCAACGAGAATTATAAACTGCTTATTGCACATACAAATGCGATAGGCGTTTATTTCGAATAACAACTTCTGTTAAAATAAAATACAAATTAATCTAATTATGTAGGTACAGGTACCTATACACAGGGTGTTTTTATATATGCGTTAAATTTAAGGGAAGCTTATTTAGGTCAAATATAATTTCTGTAAGAACCTAGTGTCTTAAGTCTTATGATTATTGAGTTATTGAAAAAAATGTTTATTGACTTATCAAGTGTAGGTATGTAAGCTTTATGACATCCGAATGTAAATTGTTAATTATTTTGACATGTGACGTCAATCATCTGAAATTAACTCTTATGTACCTATTTTTAAGGCTCTCTCACATTTACACCATTTCATTTATTATGTATGAAAACGAAAAACTTATTCTTATTCGAATTTCACAAAAAGCATAGACCAGGTAGCTACTAGATAAATGTAAGTTTCAAATAACGTTACGAATCTGATGAAAATGAAAAAAACACGGTGTATAGATATAATATTAGACACGTTATATATAGACATTATAGCTATTTTTCCGTTCAACAACATTAACATTTTTAACGTTTTCTATTTTTAACCGATTTAAAATAGGAGGAGGTTTACAATGTACATTTTTTTAATTCGTCGAAACCTTTTTTTTTTGTATGTTCCGAAGACGCGTGGACCGATGTGAAAAAATATTTTTTTGTTTTTGTGTATAAAGACCCTACGTAAAGTAATTTCAATGATTACTGAAAGGTGCGTTAACGTAGGTTTTTAGGATCGTTTCTTTAAACAAACTTTTAGCAAAAACAATTCCAGTTGGAACGTAAAACTTTTAATACCACCCAGTCTATGATCTCAAGACAACTTTACTATGTTTACTTACAGTATGTTGCAATCCTCTATTTCAGTATAATTAATGACAGGTCGTTCACCCCGTTTATTACTTGTACGAAAAGCAATTTCGCAAAATTACACGCGTAAGGCGGGCAATGTTCGCCGTGGGACCTTGTCACAGTAAAGAGATTCCTTAATGTTTAAATTGATTTACGATTAAATACCCACACTGAATTACGAAAAAGTTTTAATTAGGTATGTATAATTGCGCATCGTGTCGGGTTGTGAGATTGGTCTATAAAACTGGGGTTTGTTACTTTTTATCTTATTAATAAAATATCTAATACCTAAAACAATTTGAGTTTTTCTACAAAACTTTAAGTCATCATCATCATCATATTCATCATACATTTAAGACCTTCGCTCTTGTCGGTGATGCCGTCAGCATTGTTTATCTTCTGATTCTGCTGCCATGTCTTTCACCTTCTTGTACGGTAGATAGATAGATAGTGTACGGCTTGATTGCAAAAAATAGTACATAATTCAGACTTTAATCAAAATTAAAAACACGATCGCAGTAGAAAAAGGTCTCAAATTTAAAAAATGAAGACGCCTATTGTTGGTCGCTCATAGAAAATTTGAATTTGTCGCTCTTTTTTCACTGCCAAAAGTAGTTATGTTACACAAAATTCCTAACACAAAAATTATGACGTTAAATTTTGTTTTTAATAAAGGCTATTATAAATTTGTAATTTTTTTTGCAATCGACTCTTACGCAGATCCAAATCTCACGCAAATTGCCGTAGCTGTCATGTCAGCCATTGCCGCCAGCCAGCGAAGGTCCAAGGGGGGGAGGGAAGCGGGGCGGCAAACTGGATCCCGGTCGGGAAATAAAAAGCCAGATTAAAACTAAACTATTGTTCCTGTACGGCGGAATCCTGTCGGCTCATGCATTCATTCATTGCTGGTTTTGTAAGATAGGGCTGGCATCAGTATGAAGTTGTAGTTTGCAAATGACATACAACTTTAGAAAAAGTAACAATACAACCTTAGTTTGATGTCAACTTACAACTCGCGAAACATCTGGTTGACGTAACTAAAGATCGAAGAGCTGGCGACTTCCTCGCACAACGCATCAGTATTGCGATTGTGACACAGCGAGGAAATGCCGCCAGCATCCTCGGTACCTACAATGCCACAAGGGTCAATCTTAGATATAGGTTACGGTTAAGTTAAGTAGATAAGTTAGATTTAATCTATGTATATAAATTGTAGTTTTGAAAATGAATATGACAAAAAAAACTAACAACCATTTAATTATATTTATATGTAGGTAGGTATCAGTTTCCCTAACAATCAATAAAAGAGATTCCTAAAAATTCTGATAAATAATGAGTCAAAATACCTTAGTACACATCACTAAATGTACTAGGGCATCATAACATAGTAAGCATTTAAAGTAAGTGATATCACATATCGTCAGGGAAAGTGCAATACTGCGTAACTACCACAACAGATAGAGTTCAAATATCATACAAATTGACACTCAAATTGAGCCTAATTGATTTTGTTAGTTACGCGGTATAGTAATATCACTTATCAACAAACACATTTACTCTCATATATCGGACAACCCTGAAGTTCTTTAAATTAAAAGCTTAGAAGATATAGATAAGAGCAAACTTGCGCCAATACGAGCCAAAACATATTCTAATCCGTTAGAATTCAGTTTAATCTTGAACAGGTAACGTTATCTTTTTTGCGAACAGTAGCTTTAGGGTGTTCCAAAGAAGTGAGTCAACCAGTCAATATCCAATCCCAATAGGTACATAATACATATACTTCATTTTCTTTACGAATTTGATGACCAATTATTAGATATATCTTTTTGAGAACTTTTTTATCAGGTTAGTAGGATGAAACATAATCCATTTGCTGAAATATGGGTATTTCTATTTGTCTATACAGGGTAGCCAAAAAATAGTGATTCCCGTGGCCTATGAGCTTTTGGGACTCAGAATGGGGCTTAGCTTAAAGGCTTAGGGGCATTTTTTAAGTTTCAGAGGGTTGATTTTTTTAATCATACGTAAACTACTCCTACTATCAGTACTACCTACTTATTAGGTACCGCTAGTTCTAAAAATTTTACTAAATTTCAAAAAGGGCCGTCTATTCCGCGTCCCAACGGAAATTCACTTAATTTTTGGCCATCGTATAGATATACATACATATTTACATATCGTCGGCTGACAACCAAAACTCACACTATTTATAAAAACTGTCACTACTCTTCGCAACCTCTTATGTCAGTATTGAATCAGAACTTAGATACGATCTCTATTTCAAGTAGGTATTTGATACTTAGTGAGTTTTGGTTGGCAACCGGTGATATACAGGCTGATTTTTTATTCACCGGTCAAATTCTTCGCCTACCAATTATCACAGGGTTTGAATGGAACATATTTTTTTCCGTCCCTACAATTTACGTAAGAACTTACAAGTGTCATATTGGTCTAAGGCCAGCCGTACACCTGTAAGTTCTTACTTAAGTTATAGGGACGGAGTTATACTAAGGGATGAGAGGTGAATATCCTTAGTATAGCTCTTAAGAGCTTATAAGACCTTACAGGTGTACGGCTGTCCTTACACCGGGCTTCCCTATTTGTCGACTCTCGCGCATCGGGAACGCTGCGCCCGCGCCGGCGGGTTCGAGATTTCGCTTTCAATTTCGTTTGTTGTTTGTTTTTGTGACGCCGGTCCCGTTTGCCGCGCTGGCGTCAGGCTCCGGTTTCTTGTTAGGCGGGACCCGTAGGGTAAAAAGTGTGAGTTTTGAGGGATCATTTAGCTGGCAAACCATGTTGTCATTAACAAATACTAATGTCTTAAGGGCGGTTAACCTTTCGCAATTGTTTTTAACACAGATGTCATATACCATAGATCAAGCAAACGTATCTACTTAGCGTGTCAAATGAACTCAGTAAAATCTACTGAGTTGTTCGTCTTTAATCGCAGCTTGCAGCTTTCGGGCGTCAAATTTTGTAAGTTGAAGTGAACAAAAACATTAATAATGCCTCCTTAAGTAATATTTAATTGCAACAACACAAAAAAATATGAATATTCAACTCAAGGGCCTGAGTCATATTTAAAATCATTAGGCAAGTAACAACTTTAGTACAAAATCTGACACGCTCGGCCGCCATACAAATGAATGAACTTGTTTCTTCTATCAAAATCTTATTCTGTGGTTTTTAATATGCCGTTTGCCAGACTAAACAACATTATTTATGGAATTATGGATAATGCCGTTGAAGACATTTTATTGACAGAAATGTATATTATTATGATTGAATATTTTGTTTTCGATCGACGATATGTACTTATGCAGAAATAGAGCTTGAAATCAAATTATAGGTATAATATACTTGCTTATCGATAAATCATTTTAGTTGTTCACTTAATTTCCCAAGGCAGAAATTTCAGGACTTTGTGAGAACTACGTAAATAGCAAAAGGAATGGAATAATAATTTATTCGTAGACTTTGTATAGGTGGATTTAGACCAAACAAGCGAATGCTCATTCTATCCCGCACTACGAAATTCATTTGTTACACAAAAAGTGATTCTTCGAAATTCGTTGATTTCGTAGAGTGTGGGATAGGATGAGCATTCGCTCGTTTTGGTCTAAGTCGGCCTTAACACTTAACTAAACAAAGACACTATAGTAACAAAACAGAAATAAGAAATAATGGTCTCATCTCAGCGTAATGGTGCACGCCAGCGCTATCTTCCGATGTGACCAACAGGTGAAAAACACGAAGAGTAACGAACACACATAATTTCCGAATAGTCATATATTTTAAACAACTTACCGACAATTGGACATTACCTAATCGTAAGCGAAGTATTCGAAGTTTATTACCACGACATTCATGACCTAGGCTAAATGGTATGGTCACACGACGGTCATATATTACACTAACATGACTACATGACTGCATTGTAGACAATGGGACATGGAATGACTGCAAGAAAGTCGAAAGCCCCTTTCGCTAACACGTACAGTCGAATCAGAAAACTGTTGTTTAGATGAAAGTCTTATATTTAAGTTAAGTTTATTTTAGGAGCTAGTTTTCTACTTCAGTATTGTAATTCTTCAATTAAGTTATTGTTCAAATAAATTATTTATATATTTATTAGTAATAGTAATAACTCTAAGCCGAACTATTGTTAAAGCCAGATAATATAGCCATCAAGCAGCATTTAATTCATTTGAAAATTGCTAGTAATCTTTTTTTCTACGAGGCATAGAGTAAAAGTGTACGAACACCCCCTACCTCCCTCCCCATTTTCCTCTATATTTTTTTGGCAACTATTATTACATTTTCTCAATGTGACAGTGTAAAGCCTACTAAGAACTTAAACAGTTAATACTTACATTATTAGATAATTAAGGTTTCCATTCCCACTTACAGTAACATAAAAAGAATAGAGACCTTAGTGAATTCACTCTCGGAACAATCAACACTAACGCCATTACAATACAATAGAGTCCTGCATGCTTAGCCAAGTTGCCAATCGCTAACGCTTAGTAGCGTATCGTAGTTTTCCCTATCACTCTTTCATATTAGTGCGACAAAGACAGTTAGCTGCCTTTCGTTCCCCCCCCCCCCTCCCGCGATATATCTGAGGCCCATTTCTCAAAAGCTTGTAACTTGTAATAAAAGTTGAAGTCTCTTTTTGATACTATTAATTAGATAAGGGCTTCCGATTGTATTACAACTTACAAGCTTTCGAGAAATGGGCCAATGATAGCGACTGTATAAGCCGTACGGTCCCCCTTTGGTCAGGAACACAGCAAATGCATAGAGCCTCGTTTTCCATAGAACTTGTGCCCGATCTCACATCTCATCATCTCTCGTTTGCTAGGCAGTGATGATTATAGTGCTAAATCTGGATTTAAAAATTACTCTTTATCTTACGACCAGAAGCAAGCTGCCAGCATTGTTAAAGACTTTCTCTAACAATTTTTCTTTTATGAAATAACAACATTAGTTTAGCCCAACATGGGTAAATAAACTAATAACACGCGGCTAGTTTTTTAGCGACTTTTTTGTCGCTATTCGCGCTTGCCTATGATATCGCCCGGAGTGTTTGCTACTGGTTTGACTAATGTGTGAATCCTGCGAGTGTGTGTAGTGCTTGTATTCCGAGTCTAGTGCTTATGGACCTCTACGCAAGTCTGGAAGCCTGGTAGTGTAGGTACGAACAAGAGACAGCTTAGACATCTTATAGTCTCAGGAACTAGTGTTTAGATTCCTGCGAAATTGTCGAGACCTGGAAAATATTCCTTGAAATGACTCGTAGTAAGTAGCAATCGTAGCAAACACTACCTCAAGAATGGCATGACCCTATACCTACATAGTCAGAGGACTAAAATAGGCTCAAAATAAACTAGATCAATCTGTAATAATACTTATAATGTATGAAGATTGACTTTCTATTTGTCTATAATCAGGAATACTTACTTTACCTATTTACCTATTCATCAATGGAAATTCCATAAACGCTAACAAGAATAAAAATATACATAAATAATACTCAGTACATTCTCCTATCATTTATTTGATCCTCTAATGAAGCATTAAATATTGTATTTTTTTCATTGTACGTTGCAACTTCAGATGCTACGAGTCATAAATCTTTCAACAAGTAGTTGGCACCACATTGCACCATAATCTGAGTCTTGTATTCTTGACAAATTGCCCTCAGTAGGCGCGCTGATGGATTGCTAAAAATAACATCTTCGCGAACGTGGTATCCTGGTACAAGCGTTATTATTTGTTAGAAAATATGGGAGACGCGATAAGGGGCTCCCATTTTTCCATTTATCTCTATTATCTAAGCTGCTCCAATAAATTCATACAAAAAGTGGCGATCAAAATTTAGTATTTGTAGGTACAGGCTCAGGAAAATTTACTTCAAATCAAAACTACATTTCATGCGATGGAAATGACCGTGACCTCCGAAAAATCTTCAGCCTCCAATTTTCTAGTGCGTACTTCTTATTAATTAAACGCCAGCATACTTAAGCTAACTAACTATCCGAGCTTTTTGCCAATGACAGAACTAGCCAATTTGATCTGTCAAGCAATTAGCTTACAGATTCCCTGGACTTTATGAATGGGTTGAGATTTTCCTGTAAGATCTCGCGGTGTCCGTGTTCGTAGAATCCAGTCGTGTTTTAAATCGTGCCTCGTTAATGAGGCGGGATGGAGTGTGGGAATAGGCATTACTACTAATGCTCGATAAACTGGCGTGGGCGAAGTATGGTCAGCAGGTGTAGCTATGTTCAGTTTATCGCGTATGATTTAATAAACTATATAATGTGCATCTACACTATCTACAGCCTAGCACTATACACGGTGGAATTTAATCGGTGAACAGGAACCCATTTTTCTAATTCAGTAATCGATGGCGGTCACGTTTATGTAGTACTTAAGTGGAACCAAGTTTTTTTTTAACATAAAAAAATTTTATGCGAAAGCGGAAAATATAGAAAAGTCGCAATTATAAGGCCAATAAAAGACTATTCACTAAAAAAACCGAAGATGATGGCCATGTAGGGCCATGATCAGTGTAGGTTTCTGTATTTATTCAAAAACGGTTTGCCCGATTATGTTCAAAATAAAAAAATTTATGCTAAAAAAAAAACTTGGTTCCACTTAAGTACTACATAAACGTGACCGCCATCGATTACTGAATTAGAAAAATGGGTTCCTGTTCACCGATTAAATTCCACCGTGTATACCCCGCATTTGAGACTGTGTGTGGCCATTATACGCGAAAACATGAAATATTTTATGAGTGGGATATAAATAATTGGCCGTGTGGTGACGGCATAAAGAATACACTTGTCACCACCCCAACTCCTCCTGCGGGTGTTGTAAGAGTCGACTAAGGGATTGAAGTGTCACTGGCCATTTTTGATAACGAGTGATGATGGGCAGCAGCGTCATCATAGTGGACACATTACTACGATCGCCAATCCGCTTGCCCAGCGTGGCAATTATGGACATTTACTTCCTAATGCTAGACGCATAGTTTAATAGGAGAGGCGTACTTCCAGTAGTTGACTATCACAGGCTGATTATGTGATGTGATATAAATAATATATTTAATATAAATTTCACCGTTGTTTGTTATACTGGTACCTATTTAACACCTTCGCGGACACTACTCCAGAAACAATAGAAGAAACAATGAGATTACGCCTATGGGCGTTTAGTGTCCGCGAAGGTGTTAAGACTTTTTTAAATTTTATGTCCTGTTTATTGTCAGGATATCTTTTATCAAATAATGGCCAGTGACACTTCAATCCCTTAGCGACTCTTACGACACCCAGAGGAGGAGGTGGGATGGTGACAAATGTATTCTTACTGCTGTCACTACACGGCCAGATTCAGAGATCAGATTGTAAGACATCTCTCAATACTTATTTTACATGGTTCTAGAGTGGCCTAGTATTCCTAGTAGTCGAGTGTACCTATTAGCTTGTGAAGTCCATAAGTCAGTAACGATCCTTGCAAAACATTTGCGAGTTCACTAATGTTACCACTGCCAAAGAGTGGAATGCCTTACTCGAATCTGTGTTTCCGCATGTGTACAATCTGAAAATCTTCAAGGCAAGAGTAAATGGGTAT
Source organism: Thaumatotibia leucotreta (assembly GCA_025490895.1). Lineage (NCBI taxonomy): Eukaryota > Metazoa > Arthropoda > Insecta > Lepidoptera > Tortricidae > Thaumatotibia > Thaumatotibia leucotreta. The sequence continues at coordinate 14,132 of JALPQI010023629.1, forward strand.
CTCATTGGTAAGCGCGGTCCACCGTAGACTGCATCATGCACTTACCAGCAGATTTCCCGTCTTTTACTAACTATATTAATAAAAGAGGGACGGATAGTCAAATCAAATCAAAATCAAAAAAATCAAAAAATCAAAAATCTTTATTGCAGTACAACACAATTTGTTAATAATATTAGGCGATGGAGCCACCCGGTAAGCAAAAAAATGCCTGTGTTGGGTGGCGCCGCTCTTCCTTCAGGTTAACAGTAGGTACTTATGCTGTGCTTAAACTTAGTGTACAAGATTACAAATAAACTATTAATTCTACTAAGGTAATTTGAATAGTAGTCGATGAATACAGATTTAAATTTAAAATATTTACTTATGTGATTAACTAAATTAAATTAAACTAAATTCTCTCATTGTGTGCATGTGTGTGTATGTGTGTATTGCGTGCGTGTGTGTGTGTATGTGTGTATTGCCGTGACATATTGTCGCATCAATCATATGCTAAGCCTACTGGTATGATCGTGGTCAAACATCTAAAGTCTGTCTACCTATTCTGAATAAAAAAAAGATAAATATTAAATAGTGTTTTTCTTACATTTATTTCCCGACGGTCCATGCTCGTAATCCGTAGTATCGGCATCGAGAAACCTGTCCGCCTATCCCAAGCCGGTCAAGGTTGTGTTTATGTTACGTACGATACGAATCGGGATATTTAGGGAAAGTGCGTTCAGAAGGGCGAGTAGTTATCGTTTATGGATTCCTGGTAGCTTGTGAGTGGGTGCGAACTTTTAAACTGCGATACTAGTCGGGAGCCGGCTGATTATCTTTATCGTAGGCATTATTTGTCGTTTATCGTGACGGCTGTGTGACTTGTCGGTTGCCTCTTGAGAGAGCTCAAATATAGAGCGATACATGTCGTTTGTTGACCATTTATTGTTTTTAATAACGAAATAACTATATTTTTAATTTAATGTTGAGTTTCATGGGACATGTCGATTATGTGACTCTTTAGAGAGCTCCTCAAATTTAGTGTAAAGCGATACATGTCGTTCGGCGAACAATTATCGTTTTTGGAAACTAAATACCTATATTTTTTGTTTAAATGAGATTCACAGGAGGTTTGAATTTACTGTTTCGAGAGACACATTTGTAAATTTTGCATTATGCACATACTTTATAAGAACGTGGCCATTCGTCATCCATCCCTTTTATCCGCGATCAAAACGTTAAAAACTCTTCCCATAGTACGGGCTTTATTTTTATAATGATTACTATTATATTTATTTAATTTAGTGTAAAATGTACCTACTCGAATATTAGTGAATACAAAATAAGACTAGGTATACAATAGTCACTGTTATTGTTAAACAATTTACAATCGGCTTTTAATAGTTATTTGTTATACAAGGGTGCAAAGTTGTATTTTACCCGCGAGTATGAAATTAAAACACGAGCGAGCGAAAGGATTCTATAGTTGAACCACGAGCGAAGCGAGTGGTTCTAAAATAGAATCCTGAGCAGCGAGTGTTTTAACATACGAGAAGTAAAATACATTTGCACCCGTGTGTAACACAAAACTTTTCCCCTCACTATAGCGAGGAAACTCAAAAAAGGTAATTATTTGTTCACATTACAATCATCATCGGGTTAGTGATAATAATTTTCCAAATGCATCATGTATTTAATGCAAGATTTTGTCGCAGTAAACTTAGCACGAAAAAGTAAACGCAGCACGATTTTAACACATTCCTGTAGTTGCACACCAACGCCAATGCATTATTAAATCATTCTCATTCATTATTTTTACAAAATTATAACAGAACACCCTGAAAGTTGTTTAGTTTACTATTTTTATGCGTGTTCGAGTCGGTAAATAAAGATTATAACCTGTAATATTCTTTGACA
>JALPQI010023630.1:0-18053 GCA_025490895.1 Thaumatotibia leucotreta
GAATAATTTTTTTTATTTAGGAATAAATGTTCGATTAATTATTTCATAAACGGTAGTATTATTATTTTATTACAATGTATTCATACAAATAACGAATCTCTAACAGTTTTATCTGTTATGACACCCGACATTTTTTAAGGCTAGTCGTCATGCTAAATGTATGGGAGCGTTTAAACTTAGTATTTTTAATATTACTCCATCTATTTAGAAAAAGTTATTAATGTAATTTTACTCGTTGGGTAACGTACTTTCGATATCAGTTGGAAGTTTATTGATATCTGTTATATTTACGGAATTATGGTCTTATAAGTGTGGCCACACTTAACGATTACACCCTGTATACCTAACTTATATATTCGGGTATTTTTTCGAGCATTTCAACCGCCGTATTCTCGGTGGCAACATTATTTCTTGATTTCCGTGGGTATCTCATACATATTTTGGATATCTTGGTAGTTGTCAACTACGTCTGCCAAGATATTCAAAACTGCCAGCTTCTCTCACGGGATTCGTGTGATAAGGCTGCCACCGAAGTCATAGCGATTGCCCACAAAAGGTGCTTTTTGAATTAGATTTTGTTGACTATCAGTACCTTTTGAGACTAATGCATTTACAGAACGAACTCTTGGCGGTGAAAACGTTGAAAGCTTACTAACATAAAAACCTCCCTTGTAACCAAAAAGGAACAATTCACAGCGGTCAGAAGATTAAAAGTTGACTAACTTAAGAACCTCCCGTGTCACCAGGTGGAACTAGGTCAACTCCAATCCGCCTACAAGCAACTAGTGGCCCAAATGACCGGGGTGTTCAATAAGAAGCTGTGGTACGTGATGCTGGAGCAATTCTGCATGAAGTACGTATGGAGTGGAACTGGCATGGTCATGCTAGCGCTGCCGATCCTCACTGGAACTAAGGGAGATGGTGAGTCGACCCTGGAAGGTTCCATTACCTTGAAACTTGTGGTTTAATTAGGGAGCTCTGTAGCCTAGTGGCTTAGATGACTGGCGCTGCCGATCCTCACTGGAACTAAGGGAGATGGTGAGTCAACCCTGGAAGAATCTATTCCCTTGAACCTTGAAACTAGTGTTTTAATTAGGGAGCTCTGAAGCCTAGTGGCTTAGGTGACTGGCGCTGCCGATCCTCACTGGAACTAAGGGAGATGGTGAGTCAACCATGGAAGAATCTATTCCCTTGAACTTGAAACTCTAGTGGTTTAATTAGGGAGCTCTAAAGCCTAGTGGCTTAGATGACTGGCGCTGCCGATCCTCACTGGAACTAAGGGAGATGGTGAGTCAACCCTGGAAGAATCTATTCCCTTGAACCTTGAAACTAGTGTTTTAAATAGGGAGCCCTGAAGGCTAGTGGCTTAGATGACTGGCGCTGCCGATCCTCACTGGAACTAAGGGAGATGGTGAGTCAACCCTGAAGGTTCCATTACCTTGAACTTGTGGTTTAATTAGGGTGCTCTGAAGCCTAGTGCCTTAGATGACTGGCGCTGCCGATCCTCACTGGAACTAAGGGAGATGGTGAGTCGACCCTGGAAGGTTCCATTACCTTGAAACTTGTGGTTTAATTAGGGAGCTCTGAAGCCTAGTGGCTTAGATGACTGGCGCTGCCGATCCTCACTGGAACTAAGGGAGATGGTGAGTCAACCCTGGAAGGTTCCATTTATTTATTTAAACTTTATTGCACTTAACAGGAGTACAAAATTCGGACTTAATGCCATAAGGCATTCTCTACCAGTCAACCATTGGGACAAACAGAAAGATAAAGTTGGTGCAGGGTCGTAAAGTAAGAAAACAAAAAAAACACTAAAATCACTAAACAGTTATAAACATACACAAATATTATATGCAATTTAATAAACTTACACAAACATACATAAATATAATACATTATTACCCACTGTGAAACATCAGGAGTACGATGCCTGAACCTTGTCCAAGAGATGCTTGCGCAACATGCGCTTGAAAGAGAGCTCCATTACCATTCCATTCCATTACCTTGAACTTGAAACTAGTGGCTTAATTAGGGAAGTCTGAAGCGTCCTACGTAATCCATATACCTCACAGAATTAGATTTGGATAGAAGAAACAAGTTCATTCATTTGTATGGCTGCCGAGCGTGTCAGATTTTGTACTGAAGTTGTTACTTGCCTATGATTTTAAATATGTCTCAGGCCCTTGAGTATTCATATTTTTTTGTGTTGTTGCAATTAATATTATTAATGTTTTTGTTCACTTCAACTTACAAAAATTGACGCCCGAAAGCTGCAATCTGCGATTAAAGACGAACAACTCAGTAGCTTTTACTGAGTTCATTTGACACGCTAAGTAGATACGTTTGCTTGATTTATGGTATAAATGACATCTGTGATATACCTACTTAACCTCGTAACACCCAATGTGGGGGGTACACTCGGGTAAGACCGGACAATTTTTCTGTGAGTTGAAAGAAAAAAAAACATAAATTTACTCTCACTAACATTTACCTGCAGATGTGTGATGTAGGTACGTGTTATTTATTTATTTATTATTTATAGTATTAAGTAGTGCGACTACTGTGGAAAAAATATAAAGCACAAATCAAAATATTTAGTTCATAAATAATTTGATTTGTGTTTTCACAATAACGTCAACTAATATATATTTGTTTCTATTTGAACTATTTTTTTCTCCAGGTACGGCGAGCGAAGGTATCAGTGCGCGGACAGAATACATGACGACGTCGCGGCATTTGCTTAATTCTGCGGCCGATGCCATCGAACGACTTATGTCCAGTTATAAGGTACGTATATATTCGATCTTGTGCTACGAATAAATAAAACATGGAAGGCGCACGCCGTACTAAATTGCCTTTCAAAAACGGTCCTGGATTTTAGTTGACAAGTGTCACCCCCTGTTCAATGCATCACGGCAATGAATTTGGATGCCAACCTATAAAAACTTAAACCTTCATTTAAAAATGGTTGTGATTGGACCATCAAAGTTTTGATTGGCGATATTCTATAAACATTTGTCAAAGATGTTGCGCCGAAATATACGCAGTGTCAGGAAAAGCGCTATCTCCTGCCCATCTGGGCACAACTGAACAATTGGTTTTGGGGGCATTTTTGACCTGGCGTTAAACGTCCATGTTATATATGGTCGCAGGTCTTGGGAGATATATATTTGGAGGATAGTACGGAATAATCACCAAATTAAAAATTTAAAAACAACCGACTTCAACCGATTTCTCCAAAATCCTATCATCTGTGGTTTCCGTCGTTGGTGTCCTGTCATCAAATCCTACTTTCCGAATGCAAATTCTTGTAAATTAATGAAAATTACCAAAAGCGCCATACATATACCTATAACATTTGAAGAGATCCATTGTTTTCTCCAAGGTTCAAAATGAACCACATGTCGCACTAGCGTGTAAAAAAAGGGCCTTCTGTACTGAAATAGTACATTACGTGTGAAAAACATGAAATCCGAAACGAGTGTCGATGTTTTAAATCGACACGAGTTACGAATTTCGATTTTGCAAGTGTCTCGTACGACATTTTTTAGTACATATGGCACTCCGAAGATTTCGACCTGATATATAATGAACCACATTTCGCACTAGCGTGTAAAAAGAGGGCCATCTGTACTGAAAAAATATTTGCATAATATTGAGACTGTTTTGCCACTAAGGCACTGGGCGAGTATCGCCGTGTCTCTTTTTTTTTACACAGGAGTGCGTATCTTTTGTTCGTGTTTATAGCCGATAGTTCATAGCTTAGTAGCTCGCGGTGAGACCAGTGCCTAAGTGTGTGTCTAGCAGTGTACTATAAAGATGATTTGTTCGCACAGGAAGTGGTAACGCTGGCGGGCTACGCGGAGCGCGTTTCTGACATGCTCGACGTGTTCGGCGAGGTGGCGCGCGGCGAGTGCGTGCGCGGCGTGCATGTCACCGCCAAAGACGACCCGCATGCCTTCCAGGTCACCTTCCGAGATAAGCGGCCGGTTCCACAAGGTTAGTGGACCCAGGTCCCCGTTTCTCGAACGATGTTAGATATGGATCAGTGATGGATCACGAACGACCAGGTCACCTTCCGGGACAAGCGGCCCGTGCCACAAGGTTAGTGGACCCAGGTCCCCATTTCTCGAACGATGCTAGATATGATCGCAGTGCTTCAACATGGCACGAACGACCAGGTCACCTTCCGGAACAAGCGGCCCGTTCCACAAGGTTAGTGGACCCAGGTCCACATTTCTCGAACGATGTTAGATATGGATCAGTGGTCGCAGTGCTTCAACATGGCACGAACGACCAGTGGCCTATACCACAAAACTTTACAAGCGTACAATTCTACAAAATTGTCAACTTTTTGTATGGGAATTTATACAATTTTGTCGAATTGTACGCTTGTAAAGTTTTGTGGTATAGGCCACAGGTCACCTTCCGGAACAAGCGACCCTTGCCACAAGGTGAGTGTACCCAGGTCCCCGTCTCTCGAACGATGTTAGATATGGATCAGTGGTCGCAGTGCTTCAACATGGCACGAACGACCAAGTCACCTTCCGGAACAAGCGGCCCGTTCCACAAGGTTAGTGTACCCAGGTCCTCGTTTCTCGAACTATATTAGATATGGATCAGTGGTCGCAGTGCTTCAACATGGCACGAACGACCAGGTCACCTTCCGGGACAAGCGACCCTTGCCACAAGGTTAGTGTACCCAGGTCCCCATTTCTCGAACGATGTTAGATGTGGATCAGTGCTCGCAGTGCTTCAACATGGCACGATCGACCAGGTCACCTTCCGGGACAAGCGGCCCGTTCCACAAGGTTAGTGTACCCAGGTCCCCATTTCTCGAACGATGTTAGATGTGGATCAGTGCTCGCAGTGCTTCAACATGGCACGATCGACCAGGTCACCTTCCGGGACAAGCGGCCCGTTCCACAAGGTTAGTGTACCCAGGTCCCCATTTCTCGAACGATGCTAGATATGGTCGCAGTGCTTCAACATGGCACGAACGACCAGGTCACCTTCCGGGACAAGCGGCCCGTGCCACGAGGTTAGTTTAACCAGGGGGGTCCAAAAAAACGGTATACTCTTGGGTCGTCTCATTCGTTTTTCGTCACGTTCTTAAATTTGTCCGATTCTGCTTTCGACACCCATTCTTCATTCGTCAAGTTAGTCTACAGTCATTGTCGTCTTTGACCATAATAAGTTGTTGACCTTTTTCTTATTTCGACTCGATCGTTTTTTGCCATTTCGTATTTGGTCAATATATTATTATTCTAAGTTGGTACCGACTTAAAACTATGAAAATATACGAAAAACATAGATTTAACAGCGAACATGCCGAAAGAAAATTATGACGAGTTAAGAATGAGACGGATTAAGATAAAGATGAATAACAAATTTGACCGAAGATGAGAAAGACCATTGACGATAGTGACGAATAAAGAATGGGTGACGAAAGCAGAATCGGACAAATTTAGGAACGTGACGAAAAACGAACGAGACGACCCAAGAGTATACCAAAAAAACCGATAACCTGATTATTTTTCTTAATGCCCGATTCACATTATTCCAGTCCAGTGATCCAGCGATCTAATCCAGTCCAGTGCGTGACTGGAGCATATCGTTTACATTACTCCAGTTTTTTAAGAGTAGCTGGATTGGAAATCCATCGGTGACAATAATCTAGCACTGGTTTGGAACTAGAATGGCTGTCAACATTATTCCAGTGCCACTGGATTGGGTGAGCTGGAATGAAAAGTTGACGGTCTTTCCAGTCACTGGACTGGAACGCTCACTGGAATGGATGCATTCCAGCATTTCAGTGTCAGTTCATATTATTCCAGTAGCATTCCAGTACTGGATTGGATTGCTGGACTGGAATGCTACTGGAATAATGTGAAGTAAAAATGACGTAATCCAACGGTAGTCTTTTGATTTGCTATGGATTTTCCGGGCTCTGATGATGATGATGATGGTAATGATACGAAAGGGCTCCATAGAACTATTCTGTCTTTTTAGCTTGAGAATACAACTATAGTGTGGGTCAATAGAAAAAGAAAAAAAGGTAAACAAACCTGCAAACCTGAATTACTTCGTAACCACATACTTTCCAAACACAATCTTGATACTATCCACAACTTAGAACCTTAAACCTTGTGTTCACATACATTTTTAGTTAGAATATCTGATATTTATTAATAATTAAGCACAAAGAAATCTTCGGACGTGTTTTACGATATTATGTCAAGGGCTAGTCGAGATTTTTTACTCATCGAAATTTATCTTGTCTATGAAAAAACTAACATTTGTAGTGATGGGACATAAAACAGTTTTATTCCGTTATCGATTCGGTTTTATTCGATCGATTGTTTTAGTCACGCGATTTTCTTATTTTTTTTTCTTTGATATTACGAGTATATCCAACAATATACAAAAATTATTGTTCGTGAGTCATTTGGGAAACTATTGATGTGTACCGGTACCTACAATGTTAAGCGGCATAATTCGCGGACTTCGTGGCGGAGTTTAATATCGGATACGTGAGTATGCGGCTTAACCATGACTGCCAGAAGTGGCGGTACATTGAGAAAAACTAAAGACGGGTACCTATTTAAAAAAAATGCTACTTTTTCGTGTTATTACGGGTTTTGTGTATTATTATATTCTTCTGATATTTACTTTATTACGGCTTAGCTTTTATATTTGGACTCCGATAATTGTAATTTGATTGGATTTTTGCAACTGGTTAAACTACGACTTGGCTATTTTCTATATGAACTAAGATAAACATTGTGATTTCGTTACACTTTTGCTACAGAATAACGCAACTTGACTTAGCTATTTACGGGCCTCATTTCGTCTTCAAAAGCTTTGTTATAAAGGTAACTTCTTTTAAATTAAACTCAAAAGTGTAGATAAATGAAAAGTAAATGTCTGTCTCTTTATCTAACTTTATTTTAGATTACAATGAGTGAACCTGGTCCATAGGGATTAAAGCCGCCAAAAATAGCTAAGATTGTAAAAAACAACGAACGGAAGATATGAAAAGGTTTATTTTAAATGTCTACATACATTTAGAAAGAAAGAACCTCACCTACTTTTTTTTTCGTTCCGACACTGTTATTGACAATGCGGCTGTAACAAAAGCTTTCATCATCACAGTCACTGATGATGACACTTCGGAGGAGAGTAGTGATAGTGACAGTCACTCCGATTAAAAATTGTTAGTAGGATTAATGGCTTTTTGTCATAAAAAATTGTTCCCACACTATTACCTAATACTTACTTATACAGTGTGTCTTTCATAACGACATTGCTTTTAAGGGGTGAAAGTACAAGTCCTAATGAACTGAAATTAGCATATTTAGTTAAAGTATTTAAAAAAGCCAAGTTGCCAATGGCTATCGCTCAGTAGCGTATTTTAGTTTTCCGTCTTTGTCATTCTTTCTTATAAGTGCGACAGAGACGATTAAGCGCTAGGTAATTTTGTGTTAACTAAGAAGGCGGAATCAGATAATCGTTTTGTTTATGTACCGATTGAAAACTTCACATTGATTGAGTTGAAGTGTCAAGATAACATCAAGTTTGTTGATCAACAGACTTTCCTAATAAATTTAATAAAAATGATTGAACTATGTAGGTAATGTGATTTCTAAGAAGTGATAATGTATGTGCAGTGATTTTTGATATCAGTTCAGTGAATAATACTATTCAAAATGTGCTGGCTAAGACAGTAAGACACAGAAAGAATTGTTGATGTAAATTTGTTGTGCTAGTGTAGTCCAAATCTTGCATGTTTTAAATTGTAGTATTTTCTAGTAATGGATAATTCAGTAAATAAGTTAACGTCGGCAACAGTTCGCAGTTACTTTAATGATTTGATCGAATTAAAATGAAAACGAAACTAGCTTTTCCTCTCAGAATCGTCCAATAAATGTTTGCATTACATTGCTGCTCAAGATTTTTATAAAAATTAATTACTCTTAAATAATAAAGGCAATCATTATATTCTTTTACTAAAATGGTTAACAACACTTTAATCTATCGTTACTTAAAAGCAATGTCGCTATGAAAGACACACACTGTATTGAGTTCGTAATTATTTCGCGAAGGATATATTTGGTCGATTAAAGTTAATACTATTCCCATCGGTCCCATCACTATTTTCATAGACAACAAATGCGATTGCCGGTCCGCCATATTTGTTTACCTTTTTTTCTTTTTCTATTGACCCACACTTTACATTATTTCAGTAAACTAGTATAAACAGTAACTACGGGGCCGAGAATTTCCGTTTTTTCCAACCATCGCTTGTGATTTGGCCTACCACGTCTCGGCCGAGCATTGAACAGATAGAACGCTTGCCGCGCCGCTTAGGGTCCGGCTCCACTGACGCGGAGCGGAGCGGAGCTGTAGGAGCTCGGCCAATGAGACCGCATTACAGTGTTTCGAATTCGAATTTGAAGAATATAATTGGTCAATTTTGCACAACTCCGCACCGCGTCAGTCGAGCCCGCACCATTAAGACCTTTGTAACAAGATGTTAAAGCTATTAGTTATCTGTGTAATATGGAATAGTACATTACGACACAAGTGCGAAAAACATGAAATTCGAAACGAGTGGCGATGTTTTAAATCGACACGAGTTACGTATTTCGTTTTTGCACGTGTCTCGTACGACGTTTTTTAGTACAGATGGCCCTCCGAAGTTTTGGACCTGACGTAAAATGACCCACTTCTTGCACTAGAGCCTAAAAAGTACACCATCTGTACTAAAAAAATCATTTATTTCCAGGCAAGATAACGTACACGAACGACCTATCAATCCACCTCCGCAACGTGCCAATCGTGACGCCGGCATGCGACGTGGTCGCGAGTGGCGTGACTTTAGACATCTCTCCAGGAACACATCTGCTCATAGTGGGGCCCAATGGATGCGGGAAATCGAGGTAACAATAATTATATTAATCTCTTCATAAAAAACGTACGTAATCTCTAGTAATGTTGAGTCGGCGACCATATACACCGTGTTTTTATTGATTTCCGTTAAATAGGACAGGTTATTTGGGACATTAATAGAAGTTGCCTAGTATATCGGCTTTTGTTTAATTCGTAAAAAAAATGTTTTTTTTCGTTTTCATACATAATAATTGAAATAGCAAGTGTGAGACAACCTTAAGAATAAGATCTCAGGTGACTGACGGCACATGTCAAAATAAGTTTCATTAGGATGTTTGCAATACACTTGTTCAGTCATTAAACTTATTTTACTTTAATAACTCAATAACAGTAAGAGTTAAGGTACTAGTTTCTTAGACAAATTGATTATTTTTGACCTAAGTAAGCTTCCCTTTAATTTAACGGAAATCAATAAAAACACGGTGTATAACATGGCCGTCTAACGCCAGCTGAAAAATGCCCCCAAAAACAATTGTTCAATTGTGCCAAGATGGGCAGGACATAGCGCTTTCTTAACACCGCGCATATTTCGGCGCAACGTCTTTATATCAAATGTTTATAGAATATAGCCAATCAAAACTTTGATGGACCAATAACAACTTTTTTAAATGGCGGTTGTAGTTTTTATAGGTTGACATTGAAATTCATGATGCATTAAAGAGGGGGTGACATTTGTCAACTAAAATTTAGGACCGTTTTTGAAAGGCAATTTACTATGGCGTGCGGCTTCCATTTTTTATTTGTTCGTAGTGTTGAGTTTTTATTTTATCAAAATGTGATCAGAGAAGTCCATTTTAGATTACTCGTTTTTCTCTTGGTAGACCAGTCATTTCGATGTTTATAACCAGACAGAAGTCACGGTGGTACGAAGAATTTCATTTAGCATAGGAGGACTAATTAGCGTGACAGATAAAGTAATTATAGTTTCACTTAAGGCTTGTTCAGGAAATAAAGTAGCCACTGCGTTATAGTTCATTTTTTTTTAAAGGAAACCATACTTTTAGAAGGATGCTATTAAAAAGAACGGCTCTTGGCCTTTCTTCTCGGATGCTGTGGTTGATATTTATGTCAATTGCTCCATATTTATGGACTTTTATTTAAACTTCTGCATTTTAGTAGTTTCTTATTATTTGACCATTTTGGATCATTTACTTTCCCAATTGCTCTTAACTTAATTGCAATATCGATACTATAATAAACTGTGAATCTCGTGTCCATAACTTTTTTTATCGATTTCAAGCCAAACATTGTTGAATTTGTCTCTGAAGATGGCACTTTTTTGGGCGTTAACTTTTGCATTAAGCCATATCTGAAGATGTTTTACGACTTCTAAGCGAAAGCTTTTGGATTATGGATTGTTAAACATAGAACAGAAGAATTTACATTTACAGTACCATGGCTGTTTTAACTTCATAGAACTATCGCGTAATAGTGGAGACTGATTCTACGATGGCTACTTTATTTCGTGAACAAGCTTTATTCCCCATTGTAAATGTATCAAAACAGTTTTCTTTAATTTTTGGCTTTTTTGTACATTGTCGTAAGTGGACCCCTAGGAACTTATTGGTACTGGATAGGGATGGAATCGATTGGCATAAAAAAAATTAAGTTTTTTTTATTTTCATAATTTTTTATGGAAATTTTAATTCTTGATTTGCTGCTTTCCTAGCCGAAATTTTTTTTTGTCGTATACAAGCTTTTGATTCTAAACAGAAACAGGATGATACATAAAAAAAAGTTTGTCAAAAATGACCATTTTCTTGCACACTGTATGCTTTTTCCATACCAAACGCCAATTTTCATTAATTTAAAATCGAGGGAAGGTCTCCTAAAACCATTTTCGCGTAACTACTCTGGATCTGGTAGCTGCCCTCACTGATCCAAAAAGAATTTCCACCCTGTATACGACTATACGTACATCACACTCACAGATGTCATATATACCATAGATCAAGCAAACGTATCTACTTAGCGTGTCAAATGAACTCAGTGAAATCCACTGAGTTGTCCGTCTTTAATCGCAGCTTGCAGCTTTCGGGCGTCAAATTTTGTAAGTTGAAGTGAACAAAAACATTAATAATGCCTCCTTAAGTAATATTAATTGCAACAACACAAAAAATAGGAATACTCAAGGGCCTGAGACATATTTAAAATCATAGGCAAGTAACAACTTCGGTATAAAATCTGAGACTTGTTTCTTCTATCCAAATCTAATTCTGTGATCACACTATATTAGTCAACCCGATGAACCTTGACCCCTATGACAGCTGTCATTTCCATACATTATCTGTCAACAATGTCACGTCTTGACAGTTAATGTATTGAACTAACAGCTGTCATAGGATCATTTGCTGGAAGGTACGACGGCCCCTTTATGTAGCATTGGATTAACCAGGTCAGGACTACCTGGACGTACGTCAAGTAGTTTCTGGCACTGATTGTAAAAATAGTTTTTTATAAGTCACTAACACTAGTTTTAAGGTCAATGTAACTAACATACAGGTGTAGTGAGAAATTACTTGCCTTCGGAAACGTTCGTAAACACATGCTGTTTCAGGCAGTGTCACCGAGTCTGACTGAAGTAGCATGACAGCTATTACTGTCAGTCTCAGTGAGTTAGACTGAAACAGCGTGACGTTGACGAACGTTTCCGAAGGCAAGTCATTTCTCACTACATCTGTACTATGGACATAAGTCTGAAAATAAAGAATTTATTATTATATTATTATTATATAGGACTATGGTTCCCCGGGCCGGCTATAGCATGTACAAATTAGTTATCTGTGTTGACGTGACAACGTCTTATAAATTGGTTTGCCGGGTGACACTTCAAGAAACTGCGTTACGCTCCGCTCACGTTATGCGCTCACAATGAGAGCGAGTGAGAGGCACGCGTCCCTTCCACTCGGGCATGGTTAGCCCGCCTAAGAGCGAGAGAGACAGACATAAAAAGTCGTTGTCACGTAAAACTTTCGCCCGTATACCGACTTTACAGGCAACCAATTTTTTTTTTGACAGCCTGTTCCGCATAATCTCGGGTCTGTGGCCCGTGCACGGCGGCGCGTTGGCCGTGCCGCGGCCCTGCGCGTGCGCACACTGCGCTGACGACGCGCCGCCCACCGGCCACTGCGCCAGTCGGCCCATCATGTTCTACATCCCGCAGAGGTACTGAAATCTCCAAGTGTTACAGTAATATTATCTTACAGAGGTATACTCACTATGGGCTTGTCCATTAATCGCGTCATACTGTATTGGGGGAGGAGGGGGGGTCAAATAATCACCAATTATCACCATACAGGAGGGAGGGGGGGGGTCAAAAAATCACCAATTATCACCATAGAGGAAGGGAGTCATAGGACAAATCACGTGTCATCTTTTGTTACTCTCTGCTGAACAGCATTATAGGTATCCGGAACAAGTGTAATTAAAAAAATTAGCAGTAAACTATACGTCAATATGACGGCTAGGAGGAGGACCTGAAAATATCACCAAATATCAATACTCGATAACTCCGAAAATCGTGAACGGATTTTCATGTTCTTTTCCTTCTCAGACCGTACATGTCCATGGGCTCGTTAATGGACCAAGTGACGTACTCGACACGGGCCTCGGCCTCGTGAACGGATTTTGATATTCTTTTCCTCCTCAGACCGTACATGTCCATGGGCTCGCTAATGGACCAAGTGACGACCCGACGCGGGCTTCGGCCTCGTGAACGGATTTTGATATTCTTTTCCTATGTCTATGGGCTCTCTATTATGTTCTACATCCCGCAGAGGTTCAAGCTACTGGGCATTATCCAACTCTAACAGTAATATCATTTGAATGAACACCACTTTCGACCTCTATATGTGTATGATGAGTATCATACATATCGAGTAATAGCTCCGAAAATCGTGAACGGATTTTGATATTCTTTTCCTCCGCAGACCGTACATGTCCATGGGCTCGCTAATGGACCAAGTGACGTACTCGACGCGGGCTTCGGCCTCGTGAACAGATTTTGATATTCCTTTCCTCCGCAGACCGTACATGTCCATGGGCTCGCTAATGGACCAAGTGACGTACTCGACGCGGGCTTTGGCCTCGTGAACAGATTTTGATATTCCTTTCCTCCGCAGACCGTACATGTCCATGGGCTCGCTAATGGACCAAGTGACGTACCCGACGCGGGCCTCGGCCTCGTGAACGGATTTTGATATTCTTTTCTTCCCCAGACCGTACATGTCCATGGGCTCGCTAATGGACCAAGTGACGTACTCGACGCGGGCTTCGGCCTCGTGAACAGATTTTGATATTCCTTTCCTCCGCAGACCGTACATGTCCATGGGCTCGCTAATGGACCAAGTGACGTATCCGACGCGGGCCTCGGCCTCGTGAACGGATTTTGATGTTCTTTTCCTCCCCAGACCGTACATGTCCATGGGCTCGCTAATGGACCAAGTGACGTACCCGACGCGGGCCTCGGCTTCATATTCATATTCATATTTATTCATAAAATAAAATTTTCATTTCAAAAAAAAAATTATAAATAAATGTCAATTAAATTACAAATATTACAATTATTAATCAAGATAATCAAATTCATTCATAGGTAATACAGAATAGGTAATAAAAAAATAAATGTTTAACAATATCTGACATGTCACAATAGGCATTATCGAATAATTAAAGCTATAAATTACATTACAATTAAATTAAAATAAGATTCATTATCATTACATATTATTATATGCAGACATGTCATAAAAAGCCTTTTTAACCGACTTCAAAAAGGAGGAGGTTTACAATTCGTCGAAATCTTTTTTTTTTTTTATTTATGTTCCCCGATTACTCGAAGACGCGTGGACCGATTTAAATTATTCTTTTTTTGTTTGAAAGGGTATACCTTCTAGTTGGTCCCATTGTCACCGAATCCAGATCTGATGATGGGATCCTGGAGAATTCGAGGGAACTCTTCAAATGTTATAGGCACACATGACATTTTTCATTTATTTTCGAAGACTAATCAAGTATTTGCATCTAGTCATGAACATCTTAAGTTGGTGATCTGATGATGGAAGGTACAACTCTTTAGCAATTAGGAGTTGGGGGATAATTCTTTAAGTATAACATATTTCGTGTATTTTGGAAGCTATTTGAGTATTTGCCTTTAGGTGGTCATCCTTTCATGTTGGTGAGCTGATGATGTAAGGTACAACTCCTTGGAGATTAGGAGTTGGGGGGATAATTCTTTAAATATAACATATTTCATATATTTTGGAGGCTATTCGAGTATTTGCCTTTAGGTGGTCATAGTCTCATGTTGGTGAGCTGATGATGAAAGGAATAACTCCTTAACGATTACGGGTTGGAGGATCATTCTTTGTATATAACAAATGTCATACATTTTCGAGATCAATTCAAGTGTTTGCTTAGTAGTTATGACATGTCGGTTAGCGGTTAGTGATTCTTCAAATAATATTGGCATGCTAAGTCTGTTACCTTTGAAATTGTTTTTGTATTCATATAAGTTCGCCAGTTCAGGTTTTATGGCCTACTACAGTGCAGTACATTCTAATTATAAGTATTTAGAGCATACTGAATAACGATTTTATATTTACACTACTAAAAAGCAAAAAATAAAATATTTTAAAAATAAAAATAAAACCGCCTTCAAAAATTCGCCCGAACTAAAAAGTTAAAAATAATTTTGGTTCCTACTTCTTAGGATTTCCTACCCAAACCTTTAAACCTTTTACCCTATTCATTGAAATAAAACATTATGGCTAGGTACCCTACAGATTTCTTAGAAGTCGGTGCCAAGCCAAATATGTTCACTTCGCGAGTACTTATATGTATTTGATAGAGCTTTGTAACTTACTGTCACTCCGGTTATGCTTTCATGAAAATGACTGAGGCAGACCATTCTGTTGATAAAAGCGTAATCGGAGTGACAGTAAGTTACAAAGCTCTATCTAATATATACCTATGAACGTATTCGGCTTGGCACCGACTTCTAAGAAATCTGTAGGGTACCTAGCCATAATGTTTTATTTCAATGAATAGGGTAAAAGGTTTAAAGGTTTGGGTAGGAAATCCTAAGAAGTAGGAACCAAAATTATTTTTAACTTTTTAGTTCGGGCGAATTTTTGAAGGCGGTTTTATTTTTATTTTTAAAATATTTTTTAAGCAACCATCTCTTTAATTTAGTGTAGAATAACATGTCAATATCGATCTTTTTTAATTCTTCGGGTAGTTTATTGTAGATACCTGGCCCCACAATGGAGATAGATTTGTTTGATTTAGCAAGTCGACGAATCTTCGTGAACGGATTTTGATATTCTTTTCCTCCGCAGACCGTACATGTCCATGGGCTCGCTAATGGACCAAGTGACGTACCCTACCCGGGCCTCAGCGGACGACAAGGAGGCCTACGCTCGAGCCACCCACATCCTAGCGGTGGTGCGCCTCGATGCTGCCGCCGCGCGCCATGGAGGCCTCCGTGCTGTCCGGGACTGGCGCGCCACACTCAGCGGCGGCGAGAAACAGCGGCTGGCTATGGCGAGGATGTTCTATCACAGGTGAGACTTCTAGGACCTTCCACAGAGCTACAGTCTTTAAATAGCGCCTCCGTGAGTCAGACAGACGTTCTTCCACAGGTGAGATAGTCTTCTAGAACCTTCTACAGAGCTACAGACTCCAAAGAGTGCCTGCAAGCAGTGGTATCACTCGAGAAACAGCGGCTGGCCATGGCGAAGATGTTCTACCACAGATGAGAGCCTTCTAAGACCTACGGAGCTACAGTCTTTAAATAGCGCCTCCGTGGGTCAGACAGACGTTCTTCCACAGGTGAGATAGTCTTCTAGAACCTTCTACAGAGCTACAGTCTTTAAATAGCGCCTCCGTGGGTCAGACAGACGTTCTTCCACAGGTGAGACTTCTAGGACCTTCCACAGAGCTACAGTCTCTAAAGAGCGCCTCCGTGGGTCAGACAGACGTTCTTCCACAGGTGAGACTTCTAGGACCTTCCACAGAGCTACAGTCTCTAAAGAGCGCCTCCGTGGGTCAGACAGACGTTCTTCCACAGGTGAGACAGCTTTCTAGAATCTTCTACAGAGCTACAGTCTTTAAATAGCGCCTCTGTGGGTCAGACAGACGTTCTTCCACAGGTGAGCTAGTCTTCTAGAACCTTCTACAGAGCTACAGACTCCAAAGAGTGCCTCCAAGCAGTGGTATCACTCGAGAAACAGCGGCTGGCCATGGCAAAGATGTTCTACCACAGGTGAGACTTCTAGGACCTTCTACAGAGCTACAGTCTCTAAAGAGCGCCTCTGTGGGTCAGACAGACGTACTTCCACAGGTGAGATAGTCTTCTAGAACCTTCTACAGAGCTACAGACTCCAAAGAGTGCCTTCAAGCAGTGGCATCACTCGAGAAACAGCGGCTGGCCATGGCGAGGATGTTCTATCACAGGTGAGACTTCTAGGACCTTCTACAGAGCTACAGTCTCTAAAGAGCGCCTCCGTGGGTCAGACAGATGTTCTTCCACAGGTGAGATAGTCTTCTAGGACCTTCTACAGAGCTACAGTCTTTAAATAGCGCCTCCGTAGGTCAGACAGACGTTCTTCCACAGGTGAGATAGTCTTCTAGAACCTTCTACAGAGCTACCGTCTTTAAATAGCACCTCCGTGGGTCAGACAGACGTTCTTCCACAGGTGAGATAGTCTTCTAGAACCTTCTACAGAGCTACAGTCTTTAAATAGCGCCTCCGTGGGTCAGACAGACGTTCTTCCACAGGTGAGATAGTCTTCTAGAACCTTCTACAGAGCTACAGTCTTTAAATAGCGCCTCCGTGGGTCAGACAGACGTTCTTCCACAGGTGAGATAGTCTTCTAGAACCTTCTACAGAGCTCCAAAGAGCGCCTCCGAGCAGTGGTATTACTAAGGCCCGGGATGGATCCGTAAAAGAATTCTACCTTGCGACAAAAAAAGGAATTTCCACAGATCTACAGTTTCTATGCTTCCTACCTTCTCAAGCAACGATCTCATCGCGAGCGAGTATCTGCTATAGAAACGGGCAAAAGATAAGCGTGTAAATAAAAGGTGCATTCCACGAAAAAGTCCACCGATGTCCCGTACGAACACGGTTTTTCTCAAAATTGAGGGTTTATCGAAGTTCTCTTTCATGACTAGAGGAGTCAAAAATTGCTCAAAAATATATATAATAACTAATAACTCGGAAGAAAACTCAAATTATTGAAATATACACGCGTTTGTACGAGACAGCCCATGGAATGCTCCAAAAGAGAGATACGATAAGATGCATGGAAGACACATTTATAATTCACCGCTGAGCGAATAACTGCAAACATTGGCGTGACTCGACCTAAAAAAGTCTTCTGAAGGACTTAGGTCTCTGCATGTAAATTGTAAAAGAACTCAAGCTATAAATACTGTACTGGAGTTTCTAATTCTGAGTAGAATTTAAGAATGAAAGACTCCAATTGGAGTCAACCAGTCTTTACCAACTCTAGAAACAGTTGTTTCTAATTCTGAGTAGAATTTAAGAATGAAAGACTCCAATTGGAGTCAACCAGTCTTTACCAACTCTAGAAACAGACATGGCAAGAATGTTCTACCACTGGTCTCCAAAATGCGCCGCCGTAGGTCAGGGTCTGATGGCCCACGCTCAGCGGCGGCGAGAAACAACGGCTGGCCACGGGATGTTCTACCACGGGTGAGAACCTTCTAAGACCTTCTACAGAGCTTCAGTCTCTGAAGACCTCTGTAGCCAGATAGACTTCCACAGGTGGGACAGCCTTCTGGAACCTTCTATAGAGAAACTGACACCAAAGAGTGCCTGCATCGATCAGGCAGACGTTCTACCACAGATGATACATCTTTCTAGAACCTTCTACAGAGCTACAGTCTCCATACTTCCTACCTTTTGAAGCAACTATCTCATCGCGTCACAACATAACAAAAAAGTCTTCTGAAATACCTGTAACTTTAAGTCTCTGTAACATTGATAAAATAACTCAAGCTTTAAATACAGTACTGGAGTGTCTAATACTGAGTCGAATATAATCGCTCGTATGCGGGAACGTGGATCCGCGTAA